>MU912953.1:22570-36821 GCA_036418165.1 Cooperia oncophora
GCTTCGTGACTCTGAGGCGTGTGCAACTGCCCCAAAGAACTGCTACAGCACAGAAGTAAGCATGTACAGTTCTGTGTAGTAGTCGTGCGATGCTGTTGCACATGCCGCCATTTCACGACGCCTACACTAGCAGTCTGCCCATTCTACTTCCCAGATTCTACCAGCAGTATGGTACCATTATACTTCCCAATACTCCCACTTCTTGAAGATGATGGACGCTAGTTGACGCTGGCGTTCGCTAGATCTATATCTGTACTTTTGTCGCTGGCGCTGACGGACGCTATAAACGCTGGTGGATGCTGCCGCAAAGTGTAAACGCAGCCTCATAACGTTGTCGCAAAGTATGAGCGCACTTAAGAGGGGAGGGGTATGTAATATCCAACGCTTACTAGTTTACGAGTTTACGAGTCGAACCCAAACGTCTTTCGATCGGTTAAAGCAGACCTACTTCTACCGCTACCACGGCTAAATGTTTTTCAGTATAGAGAATTTTTTGTAAAAGGTATCTCTGACGTTGCCGGTGCTGTAAAGTATAACTTTCAGTTTCCAAAAAAAGACAACGAACATCATGTCTGGACCACCTCCGCCAACGTACACATGCAATCGATGCTACCAACCTGGTCACTGGTACAAGAACTGCCCAATGGTAATCACGATCGATGCGCGGATGCGCCTTTTGGTCGCCGTAAGCCGATAGCGGCTAGGGTTTGCCAATTGCTCCTCTTTAGGAGCACCATTTATAAACTTAGATATCTTATACGGTTTCCTAACACACTTCGGGTATGTTCAAGTCTCGTTGAACACATCGTCGGTTTATGTTATTTTTCTTGTTGCCAGCAATCTTTCTTGTATTTCTGTATCTGTCATGTTGTTTATTGTTGAAATGTTTAGCTGCGGTGATTGTACACAAGTTCCAAGTAGAAGCGGCCTCAAGTTGAGGCTAAGTGACCTGTTAATCTGAGCCTCCACATACCGAGCGTTGTTTTATTTGTTCGGGTCTTTGCGATAAACTAAGAGCTACATCCCCTCTGTGTTAGATCATCGGATGTTTGCTGAAGCAAAACTCGTGAAAGTAGATCTCGTCGTAAGAGACGTTCAGATTAGATCACAAGCAGTCACAATAGCAGCAGCTGCACTGAGAAAATAAGACCTCATAGCGCGTCTTCAGGGTGGCATCGTTGATTTAAAGGTCTAAGTAGCCCCATCAATCTATGGGGCGTTTCGGTTCGACTGATGTGTTTTCAGTTGGCTACGAAGCGAACCACTGGAATTCCTTCTCAAGAGCTTATGGAAACGACAGCCGAAGATCCGCTAGCCATGCTACATCCATCAGGCAAGCTAGTAGTGCCAATCATGCACTGGAAGGCACGACAACACACCAAAAAGGCGCGTAATCCATCCATACAGAGTTTAAGTTATAGTCTCTCAAAAAGTCCTGTCTTTAGGTCACAGAAGAAGGTCCTGCAGTGGAACGTGTACCACCGCCAGAACTTACGTGCCCGTTGTGCTCACACCTATTAAAGGTGTGTTTTTCACTTCATTGCTCAAATTGGGCCATGTATATGAGTAGCCATTACTAGTATTATAGGATGCTGTGCTCACCACATGTTGCGGTCATTCTTTTTGCGCTGATTGTATCTCCAATAAACTGATGGAGTCGACCGACCGCGCATGTCCGGGCAAAAACTGTGATCAAAAACAGGTCTGGCATGCTTTTCAGTCCAAATATGTTTTGAAGTTTTGCTTTTATTTTTTTAAATTATGGGTCTCCTGAGATACTGGCATTTGCGGCACAGTTCGGTCCGGGGGGGGGGAGGGGGATTTAGCATTTTTGCTGCTTCACTAGTTCTGGTTTACAAGTCTCATTCTGGTGAAACATTGCCCTCTTGATGGTTCTAAACGTCGATGGGAAGTAGCAACAGTGGGTATGTGGCAAGAGAATCGTAATTCATCGCGCCAGTTGACGTCGCGCACGCTAGACGATTTTGGGTGGTATTGGTCGAAAACAGATAAGAACATGCCACCGTACACACTTTTCTAGATGGCGTGGCATTGTCGCGTCAGAACAACACCCTAGTCTCGCTGGAGAGTAGATCCTCCTAAGGCACATAGCGCTATACACCAGCATTATATCCGAGAAGACTTCTGGAAGGGAACTCGTTTTCGATGCAGGCGTATTTGAATCGTCTTTATATTAAGAGCACGCCGTACGTTGGGGATCCTCAGCAAGGTAGGTCGCTGAGGGAAGAGGAGTGGAGTAGTATGGACCTCTTTAGTGAAAAATGTTTTCGGTTGTAGCATTTTCTCGGTCGGCTTTTCCATTTTCATGCGCGTTTTAAACCTCTCCCCCCTCACTCCCTCGCTCGTCAGGTAGTTTTCTTAAAATTTTAGAAACTAGCAAAGTAGGTAGTGGAAAATTTAGGACAATGGTAAATGTAGGACAATGTATGTAGGATGTTAAAATGGAGAACGGGTTCGTGCCAGTGGAGGAGCTTCCAAGAGGGGTCGTGAATTGTGAATTTCTCCTCAACGGCCTTGTTTAGCTTGCGGGTTTTAATAATTCAGCGTTATTCACTCACGTCACATTGCATGGAATGCTGGAACGCTTTTGTTGTGAAACCTTCACTTGAGAGGCAGGAGGTACAGGAACATTTCCTGAACGGCTTGTGATGATCAAACAAGAAAGAAAACTTGTTGGCAACTTGCCACCTGCTATTTCGTTTGCTCCAATCAGTAATGCGCACCAAACAGATATTGTATATGGGGCTTCCTTAATATTTACTTCTGATCGAGCGATCTTACCTGTGGAAAGGGCACAGCTAAAGCCGACAAAATATCCACCTAGCAGTCCAGTGAGAAAATCACTGTTAATCAAAGCTGCATCTTTTTTCCTGGCAAATTTTACTTTTTAAGCTGTCCGTAGATGCACTGGTGCCAAACAAAACAGTGCGTCAAGCTGCACATGCATGGGCTATAGGCGGACCAGGTTCTGGAAATCAAGATCAGGAACATATGAGGTTCAGGTGAGTGTTCTCTAACAGCCTTCACTAGAAGTGGTTTTATCCTAATTCTCTCAGAATTGGCCTTCAACCGACAGTCACAGTACCAGCTGCATCTACTCCCCCACCGCCCGTGGTAGTCCCACAATCGTCGACCTCTGCACCAGTAACAACGACAACGACTACTACTACTACTACTTCTCATACTTCGGATACTATTCCGGGTCATAACTCACCTAATCCATTTGTAGTTGCACCGCCTGTTTCCATTCCGGTGAGTTCGTTAATGTTACCGTATGACTTACATTTTTTTCGGAGGTAATACCATTCTCTGAAAGCTACCGGTCTGCCTTGCATGTTGTTGCAGATATTTTCGGTATTTTCACGTATTGAGATGCCTGTGTTCAGGTTCCGGCGTCCTTCTCCCAGCCTCCGCCTAATATAGTTCCTGGAGCAGTTGCAAGCTCATCATCTTCTGGAGACTCATTGCTTCCACCTGGAACTGCTACAGTTCCTCCTCCTCCTACGATTAATTTGCCTCTTCCACAGCGTGAGTATAGACTATGCTTTTAATATATACCACCTAAAGGTATTCTCATTCAGCTATGCACACTGCAGCTGCAACTAGCCTTCCTCCAATACCTGGAGTGGGTTTGCCATTGCAATCCCACATAATTGTTCAACCCGCTTCCAGTCAACCCTCCTATATGTACGTTTTTCCATCTCGCTGATTCAATTTTACGAAATTTAACTTATTTTGTAGATTCAATCAGCCGCCACCTATTTCAACGATGACCCTCGGTGCTCCACAGCCGCAGATTATGGATGCCTGGGATGCGTTCCTCCACAGAAAAGATCGGGAAAGGGAGCGACCTCGCAAACGAATGAGGTCTGATCTTAATGAACGCGTGATAAGTCAAGCGTCATTAATTTCTATTTTCGTGCCTCTAACTTTAACACATTCGAGGCGAAGGCCATTTCGCCCAGAACTCGCGTTCGTCGTTGTTTTTTGCTTATTTTACAATTTTTTCTTCGTATTGATGTGTTAATTGTGTAAATATATGCCAGTAGAATATAATCAGTCGCAAAAAGAACAAAAAAAAATGCGTGTTTTCGCAATCCTGTACGAATGACTGGAAATACGGGTTTCCGCGTGTACTCCCGGGAGTACACGCCGCCTCGAACGTTAAAAACAATTCCCGCGATCAAGTGTTACGGCTAGTAGGTGCTCATCATGAACCAGTAGCTCATAAGTAACTCCAGGAGAGAAAGAAGCAGATAAAAGCCTTGAAACACTCTGAACAGAAACCCCGCTAGCAGTGGAGCCGGCGCCTCGGACGAGTTTGTCGGACGTCGGCGAGCCCAGTCAGCAGGATTCGACGTGCAACAAATTCCCGGCAAGAGCATAGGAAATAATATCACGACGCTCCAGCCAACGCTATTTTCACTTGCAATTCCGCCTGTAAGCCCTTAGCTTGCAGAGTGAAAGAAATCGTGGTTGCAATAATCACGCCTCTAGCTTCTTAATCTCGCCGTTTCGAGTGGCGGAAGTGATTTATTCTCTGCGAATGCGAACAGCGATGCCAAATGCGCGGAGCCATTTTGGGTGCACTTGATCGCGGTAACTGTCTTTAATTCTCACGAATGTTGTTTTTCCTACCGCCGTTGCTGTTGGGAATAGCGTAAAGTGATTATATTCAGAAGTCGGAATCGTTCATCCAGCTCGACGACATCATCTTCTTCCGACGATCGCAGGAAACGACGTGAACGGCACGAACGAGAAAGGCGTCGTACGCACCGTAGCGATAAACTAAGAGAAAGGGATCGTGGACGAGATAACAGGTTCCGCAAAACAGATGAACGAAGCGAGCGAAGGGATCGAGATAGAGAAAGAGAACGAGAATATGCTGATCGTGATAGGTATCGCGATAGTAGGTGAGTTCCAAAAGTCGTACGTTCCTTCATTAGGGAGTCATACAACTGTTCTATTCAGGCCACCACGATCAGGAATGTACCATCCGCGAGGTCGAAATCTGAAAGAGGTGTGTTTTACAGTTTTGTTTTTAATCATTTCATATATTTGCTATTCCAGGAGGAGCCTTTGCCTTCGCTTATGAGATTGGATGTGACTACTCCGCCCTTTATTGGTGCTTCTGGAGGTGATAGACGCGAAAAATCGAGAAGCCGATCAGCATCACCCCAGAACGCTCCGGCAGCTTCATCAAGTGACCGTAAAAAACGTAAGAAGAAGGACAGGTTCAAGAATGATCCAAATTACCGTTCTCGTAAAGCAGAAAAGGAGCCGAAAGCGAGAAGGTTCCAAGAAAGTGAAGACGTAGCGAGAGAAATCGCCGATGAGGAAGCTATAGACGGCACTCTTCGAGAAGTAGCGGAGGTAATCCCTTTTCATTTTTACATCGAAACGGTCAGGGTGTTGAAGAAGGTGTTTGACTTGTTTCTTCGATGCCCATATCTATTTCAGTTTGTACGAGTAGAAGCCAACTGTGATGACGACGGAATTGAATTTGACATTGATGATACGGATGTCGTAAGAGATGTTATGACCGAGGCTGAAGATGAGAAGAGCGTCACAGATACAGAAGTCCCGCCGGAAGAAGCGGTTGATGTAAGCCATTATCTTCACTCAGAAAAAGTTTTCTCTCTGATAATTTAGAGATACGTTCCGCGATTACCTGTTACGTGAATTGACAGCAGTCGCTCTTATAAATAGAAAGTGAACCGCTTTCTCCTTCAAAGGTGGTAATAAGGCGCATTACAAGAACAAAAACGAGTTCATTTATTGTCGATTTTTTTTCTTAGTGTGACGAGCGAGCCTCTGACATACAAGTCGAGACTCTAACCTGTTAATTAGGCGCTTCCAAAAAAGCGGGCGGGTCTTCTACGAGATGGGCGGAGCTCCTCATTGTGGACGGGATATCCTGCAACAGTTCAAAAATGTGAAAGTTCTGAAGAAATATCAAAATTTTGCTAAAGCATGCAGTGAGCTTAATTAAAGATACGAAGCCATATTTTGCTGAAATGCACGTCTAGGAGTGCCTTCGTTGTATGAAGAGTGAATCGAAATTAACGAAGTTGAGAAAAAGTATGAAAACTCGAAACTGCAACAATTTTTTCAAAAATTGGGCGGAATTGCCCAAGCGTCGACGAACAGCCCTCCTCAGTGTGTATGTGCGGAATGACAAAAAAAAGCAAAAAGAATCACTTAAAGACACATAGTACGCTCATACACATTGAGGGTGTATGAGACTATCAGCCCCCCAGATGTCGATGTGTCGTGGTCCCCCCGCCCAAACATGCCCAGGAATGGAGATACAGGGCCGTGAAACACGCTAATTCTTCCATGCTCCGCCCACTGCCTTTTTACGGCGCAGATTCCCGCCGTTGATAACATCCGTTGCAAGCGCGCCTGTCGCGTGCGGCTCCTTGGTCGCATTTGCAAGTCTTTAATTTGCGCTTCAATACAAGAAAACGAATTTCTTGATGCGTAACATTGGAGATGCTACAAATAAGAGCAGAAGATGAATGACAACGGGGCAAGAACCAAGAGCAAAACTCGCTGCATCTGAAAGGATCCATTCAAGGCCGCGCATTCCCAAACATGAAAATAAAAAAGCCAAAGCGTCCCACTCGTTTGTTCTAAGTATTTCTATGGCTTTGGCGCCGGATCGTAGAAATTTACAGGCCAGTTTATCTAATTTGCCTTTCCTTGATTTTTTCATTTTTGTTTTGTTTACATTTACATCGTTGTGCTTCATTTCTAGCCTGTGTCATCTTCATCTCCTTGTACATGGCATTAGAAGATGAAGCAACACCTTAAAATTTTGATTCGCATCAAGAAATTGCGTTCTTGCTCTTATTAAAGCCTACGAGTATGCACATGCACACGTTTTTAGTTTTTATTTTCATGTTTCGTGGAAATACGTGGCCTCCGAGGGATGTTGCAGAAGTGGCACAGTCGCTTTTAGGTTCTGACCCTCGTCATCATCTTTGTTGCCTCTTATTTGTAGCACCTCAATGGTATCCGCCATCAGGAAATTTGCGTTTACTCGTATTTGAGAGCGCAATTAAAGGACTTGGCAAAGTGCCAAGGAGCCGCACGCGACAGGCGCGCTTGCAACGGATGTTATCAACGGCGGGAATCTGCGCCGTAAAAAGGCAGTGGGCGGAGCATGGAAGAATTGTACGTTGTTTCACGGCCTGTATCTCCATTCCTGGGCATGTTTGGGCGGGGGGACCACGACACATCGACATCTGGGGGGCTGATAGTCTCATACACCCTCAATGTGTATGAGCGTACTATGTGTCTTTAAGCGATAAGTTGCAAGAAATTTCAAAAACCATGACCACGCTGAATGTGGGCGTAGCCTGCAGTTGCCTAGGTGTGGCACGTTTAACTGAGTTTGGGATTTGGTTTGAATAGTCTCGAATTTGGTTTGAAAGGTCGTGAATTCAGATTGAATATGGTATATATACGATCTAGCTACTAGGAGAATGTGAGAATTGGCGATTGGGTGTTGTGAAAGTATGCTCGATCAGATTCAACATTTTGAGAGACACTTATTTTTCCAAAACGTCCTGCCTTGTTCACTGTCTGTCGTCGCCCAAAGTATAGAACGCAGCTCAAGGCGACGAAGGACGACTTTATGGATTAAATTTAGACCGTATTCGGTCTTCAGCGACGCTAGTGTTTCACTTTTAGGTGAGCAGATCGCCGCGCTGCTACGATAGCTTCCATCCCTGTTTTTAGGTCTGCTGCAACTGACAGCTCATGGTCAGTTACATCCGAAACAGAATTCCTCTGAGCGTCGCAGCGATCCAACAAGCTGAGGGCGACCAGTCGCAGTCACTGAATCCATTAAGGCGTGAGGTGGCGCCCTCACTGCGCCTTCATTGCCCATAGCGTTGCCCATAGCTCGCAATGTTATGGACCATAGAGGCGTGATAGTAGGTGTTCTTTACGGGGATCGCTAGCTCACCGGCTTTTGCAGCGCTGTTAGATAGTGCAAAGAAGCCATAGTTAGTCAGAGTGCCTAGATGTGGTAGGTATTAATTTGCTGGCACGAAATCAGGAAACCCTGGGAACTCGTACAGTGATACCTTGATAGGGAGCTTCATTGAGAGCGTTACCATTTTTCTTCTTGCTTTTTATTTATTGGGAAGTCACCTAACAGTTTCAAGATTCTAACTAAATATTTCCACTTACAATATGCAATCGTGTACGTGACTCAAATAAGTGGTACTCCTCTGTTGCAGACCGCTGTCTTGAAGCAGTGGAGTGAGCAATAATGAAAGAACCCTGCGACGTCGTCTGAGCCGATGTACTCATTCTACTCTAGTAACTAAGGAAGATACCACGGATAAGGAGAAGGATACTGTAGCTGAAGACCACACAGTAGATGATGAAGATCGAGGAAGTTCAAAGAAAAGGGAGAAAAAGCACAAGAAGCATAAAAAGCACAGGAAGCACAAGTTAGTATTGAATATTGCCGAAAAAAAAGTTTGTCATCATTTTAGCAAATGTTTTTTCTTGGAAAATTATACTGCAGGGATGGCCTCCGACGAGTTTCCAAACGAGGCGTAGTGACAGGAGAGCAAACGCTTCACATCTATATTTAGCTAATAGCAGATATATAATATAGTGAGAAGAAAAGAGAAAAGGAGTGACCGAAAGAAGGGAAAGCATCGATCATAGAATATAATCAAACGATACGTATGGTACTTATACTTTTAGGGATTCATAGTTGTTCTCTCGTAGAACCAGTGATCCAAGCTCGTACGTCACTCTCACTTTAGTCTAATATAATCCTTGTCTCTGGCTATAAGTCGCCATTCGCCGCCTTCGCCGCGCCTTTCTTTCACATATTTCTAGACTCAACTGATATCCGCCTTTTGTTCTGTACTCCACTTTTTTCCGGTGTCTGAAGTACTCTTGAGCTATTTTACAGATTCTTCTGACTCCGCCCACCTCGGAGCAGGCTCCGCCCACAATGTTTTGCCCACAATCCTCACCGGCGACCCTCTGCTGACCTTAATCCACGTTTTTTCCGGTCTTTGAAGTGCTCTGGGACAGTTTTAGAGAATTTTCGTCTGGCTCCGCCCACCTCGGGCTGGCCCCGCCCACAATATGTATACCCCACATTTCTCAATCGGCAACCCTCTGCTGACCTTAATCCACTTTTTTCCCGTGTCTGGAGTGCTCTGAAACTGTTTTACAAATTTTTCGTCTGACTCCCAAACGGAGCAGGCCGCCCACTAAGGTTCCACCTGCCCCACGTCCTCACCGGAACCCTTTGCCGACCTTGATGAAACAATTTCCCGCGTCTTTGCAATTCCCTGCGACGAGCTACAAACTTTAAAAATGAGTATCCTGCGATTTAGGGCAAGCTCCGCCCACTGTGGGCGGGTCTCAACACACTTTGAGCGTGCCCTATATTCGCCGGATATTTACATTCTACTGAGTTTTTGCGACTTCCAAACACTCTCGCGAACCGGGTTACTGAATTTTGCGAGAAGCACCGCCCACCTTGAGTACGCCCCGCCCATTTAGGGTGTACCTGCCACAGTTAGTCTGGCGACTCCTTACTAACCTTAGTCCCTTTTTCCCCATCTTTAAGCTGCTCCGGAAGCGAATTATGAACATTTTTCTGCGGAACCCCAAACTTTCGGCGAGTGCCCCGCCCACTGTGGGCGGGGCTTCCCATAGGTCAGGGCTAACAAGTGCGCTTTTTATTTCGTCCATACCCTACCTATTCCCACCTTGACTGGACCTCTCCAAGTCGTTCTTCAGGTCGAACCGAATTACCGGACAGACAAACTTACAAACAAACAAACAAACAAAGCTAATTATATATATATATATATATATATATATATATATATATATATATATATATATATATATATATATATATATATATATATATATATATATATATATATATATATATATATATATATATATTATATATACCATTTTCACTTTAAATTCGTCCTTTTTCAAACCAAATTCGTCCCTTTTCAAACCAAATTCACCCTCACTTTTCATCAAGTTAACCACACTTATTAGGGCGGGCAACTCATCAACCAGATCACGACAGACATCACTGCGCTCCGCCCACTTTGAATAAGCCCCGCCCACTTTTCAAAAATGGTGCAGATCGGCAGTATAGAGACTTGGCTTGCATGTTAGGGTCTCGTACGTCACTCGGAACAAGAAAATCCGGCAAAGTTTATTCCGAATGATCAGCAATACCCTAGCATGCAAGCCAAGTCTCTATACTGCCGATTTGCACCATTTTTGAAAAGTGGGCGGGGCTTATTCAAAGTGGGCGGAGCATCTCACAGTGGGCGGGGCTTCACGCAGCAACCCTAAAATGCAAAAATTTTGAAAAAAACATCGAGATTCCGCGAAAAGCCAGTGGGCGTGGTCAGCCTAGAGTGCCAAACCCTTTAGAGAATGGGCGAAGTCGGCTATGTGTGAATGTACGATGGTCAGTCAAACGTGGTCGTGGGCAAACCACAAAAGCAGAGTACTAGAATACAAAGATTCGAGAATCTATGTCGCGCTACAAGTGGCGTCGCCGCGAGCGGTCTCGCAGTGATGTCTGATTCTGTGATCTGGTTGATGAGTGCCGCCTAATAAGTGTGGCTTAATTGATGAAAAAAAAAAAAAAGTTTGAGGGTGAATTTGGTTTGAAAAGGACGAATTTGGTTTGAAAAAGGACGAATTTGGTTTGAAAAGGGACGAATTTGGTTTGAAAAAGGACGAATTTAAAGTGAAAATATATATATATATATATATATATATATATATATATATATATATATATATATATATATATATATATATATATATATATATATATATATATATATATATATATATATATATATATATATATATATATATATATATATATATATATATATATGGCGGTGATATGTATTGACAAGATCGGCAGAGACGCCGCACCAGATTCTGCGCTCGAATCACTGCTAGTCCGGGCTGCAGCAGCTTTAGTCTTTGGTGCATGCCCTTCTCTTCTAATTGATCTTGGAACATTTTTCTGAGTTGAGCTGGAACTATCCCATCAAAAATAGATGCATTGAGATAATTATTGGTGGAACATAGCAATTCGACTACTCCCAACCAGAAGCGCTCTTTTCGCGCGGAAATGTTCGTAGCGTCCTAGACGAAAAAGGGATTCAAAGCAAGGCATCCCCTATATCCCCCAAAACAGGGTATTCAGATCAACTTCCTGGAGAACGTTTTTCTCTTCATACAGAGTTTGTTTCACTTTATCTTCTCATTGTGAATATTTCAGGAAGATTCACATGAAAAGGAAAAAAGTTCTGGCGAAACCACTGAAGACTAAAGACGAAAATTGCCCACAAAAAGAGCGGAGGCGAATCTCGATAGCAAGCAGCAGTGACAAGAGAAAGGAACACTCGAAGGAATCTCACAGTGATCGAAAGCATGAGGAAAAGGAGAGAAAGCACAAGCATGAGAGTAGCAGCAAACGACATGACGACAAGCACGGAAAAAAGGAAAGAAGCGGAAGAGAGCGCGATCGGAGCGTGGATCGAAAATACGGCGATAAAAGCCATAGAAGGGAAGAGAAGAGCAGAAATAGAAGCCGTGAAAGGGATAATTACAGAAGTAAAGAAATCAGCAGTAAGATAAGAGGAAGTGATAAGGATCACAACAAGGATTCTGGTAGTCGGCAACGAGGAAGAGATAGCGAAAGAAAAGCGAGCACAACATCTGGGGATGCTCAGGAAAAGGATCGGAAGAGCGAGCGATCGATCGACAAGAGTAGAGATCAGCGGAAAGAAATTTCGAGCAGTGGGGAAACGAAAGCACGGGCCACTCCTGAATCGACAAACTCCAAAGCGCAGCATCCAAGTAGGCAGAGAGACAGTCAATAAGGAGACCATACCACAGTCAAAAGAGTCCAACGCAGGACCGCAACCAAAGGAGGCTGAGGAGGCAACATCGGCAGCTCGAAACAGAAAGTACCTTGTACTGCTTTCTGTGAAGAGGAACCAGTGTGAAGAAATGAAGACGGTGGTTTTTGCGCTTCATTTTTTCGGCAGCGTTTCGTTCTTGCTTTCTGGGGATTCTAAATTTGGGTGTCATGGTTCTGTCCATGAATAATGCTCTATTTTCCGGTGGGCAATTTGCTTTCATAGATGTGTCGACCCATCTAGGTACCTTTTTTCGAGTTGACACGTTTTAGGATGGTGGCTAGACGATCTTGCTCCAGCTTCACAAGCGTTCACTTGACCAGAGTGAGATTTGTAAACCGGAACCAGGGAAGCAATTATAGAAAATGCCCCCCCCCCATCGATGAACAGCGCCAAATTTCTCTTCTGTTGCGATTTCCAAACTCAGTAGCAGAAACATAAAACTGTTCGGTTTTTCCCTTTTTGCTTAGTTGGTCAGTTTAGTAAAGGCCTAAGGTTTCGACCAGGTCTTTGCCATCAAAGGCCTTAACCTGGCTAAAAATATGCGATTTTCTTTTGAACCGCGAAACCTTAGGAAAACCGAAACCTCGTTTCTCTCGCATTTCCGATAAAACCCCAATGAGGAAAGTATGCAGGCTGCAAAGAAGGGGCATCGTCAGGGGCTGTATTTGGCTCCGTGCTGGTCGTTTTCGACCCATTCTTGGTCGCTGGCAAACTTCAACGATTGGTATAGAACGGGTTGGCGCCGCACCCAAACCCAGCACACCCTCCCTGATATCGCTCAACTTGTGTAGGGAAAACGACTGTACCTACCAGGTACACCGCGTAGGAGCAAAATTCTACACGTTAGTTGACTTCAAAATAATGAATAATACTTCTTGTGCTTTCCCTACACACCCATAGTCACTAGTGGCACAACTGCGTCTATTCTGGGAGTTTTTGTGGATTTTCATAAAGCCTCTAGCGCTTCTCTGGAGATCCCAGTCTCCTGTACTAGAATTTTATCCTGGGGACGATAATCTGATTGAACCGTTGGGCCTTCAGTTAATTCCGCTACGAAAATCTCCCGTGTATAAAGGAGACGCATTATATCTAACGAGAAAATAAGTTGTAGTGCAAACGATTCAAGATTCCATTTCAATTTTTCTGTCATCATGATGTATTTAGGAAAGCGAAGCTGCGAGAAGTCCAGCGCGAGCCGCTCTTGCATCGATGGTAAAATTCAAAGTGAACGCGGCTGCTACGAAAAAAGTGCCACCGGGTTTGAAGCCGTATGTACCTCAAGAATCGACAGACGTTGAGGAGGATAAAAGTAAGGTAAGGTAATGAGTAGGCATACCCAAGGTTTTGTTGACGTCTTCGGGGATTGCCTTTCGGCAAAAACTTGGAAACGTCGTTACTGGTGCACGCCGCCTTCCTTACCACTTCGTGGAAGGGGCAGTGAAGGGACACTGATGTTGTATTCTGGCACCTCGCACCGCAATGGTGCTTTAAGTTCGAATTTTTATAGTGATTCGTTGAGACTTTGTTTAGCTAGTTTTTATAGTTTTTTTTCCTCATATTATGTCTAAAAATTAAGGTACAAACAACCGACGATGACGGTGAAGGTGACCGCAGAATGCGTGAAGCATTTTCGCCGCCGAAACTTCAAAGGAAAAAGATTACCCTTAATCTCTAAGCTCCGAAGGTTGACGTGCCTTCAACACATTGATCGGGTCTATGAAAAGTGTGAGAATCTGCTGTACATTACGTGCTGTGGTGTCGTTTGATGTTGCGTTTGACTGTTTTATTAATTGTTCCCTGAGCTGTTTCGTAATGCTGGTTTCTTGTTTGTAGAGTATCCGGTAAAGGCGCAGCTTTTGTGCACGGCTTCCCACATTTGTATTTTTCTGTTGAATTTGTCATTTTAATAAAGTTCTACAATTCATTCATTTTCTGATGCTCCAGGTGTTGTTTCCAAGAGTTATCACTGTGCTTTAGATATAATTGAGAAAAGGGCGCAGTTCGGCGACGGGGAGGGGCATTTTGCTCTTTCTCGCTGCACTAGTTCCTGTTTACAAGTCGCACTCTGGTGAACATGTGAACCTTGTGAAGCTGGAGCAGGCTCGTCGAACCACCATGTTAAAACCTGTGAACTCTCGTGAGTTCATGAAATAGCTTTTTAGATGGATCGACACGTCAATGGGAGTAGAGAAAGTGCAACGTGCCCCTTCCCCGTCGCTGAACTGCAAAAAAGGAGAGTGCTAGCGAGACTTATTTTGACG
>MU912954.1:0-30054 GCA_036418165.1 Cooperia oncophora
ATCGAACTTCCCGCATTCGACTATTAGCACTGTTGAGTACACGTAGAAGAAAGACAAGAAGGCCACAGGAGAGATAGAGGGAGTGAGAGGATGTAACTTAAAGCAGTAACCCATCGCGCCCACTTCAGGGGAAGGCCGCACCCGTGAACCAGGACCAAAACTGAGCCAAAATTGGACTTGACCTCTGCGAGGCTGCAGGTGAAAAGTCTGAGGTGAAAACACTGCATTACTCACCCCTTATCTGCTCCAAACTTCCGTAACCAGGTCAGTTTTTCTGCCGATTTCTCCTAACAGGGCAGAATGGGCTGAAAACCGATCCTCAGCGGTTGTTGGCCCCCTTGTACACGAATGCCACGTCCGCTTGGCCGAGACCACTTACTGTCTGCGCTACACAAGCCCAGCCAAAATGGGCACGTGGTGCCGTCTGCTGTACTAATGCAGGTGCCAGGCTGTTTTGGGTCAAGCGGATGTGATATTCGTTTTCAGGAGATCGAGCTACCTCTGACAAATTTCCAGCTAATCTGCCCCACGTCGAAAAAAGTCGGTTGAAAAACTGGCCTGATTTCGGAAGATTGGGGCAGTAAAGGGCAAATAGTGCCGAGAACTTTTTCCAACGGCTTACCATTTCGATGTTATTTTCTGCTTGAAGACTCACAATCCACCGTATATTCGCTGCTGAGTAGTATTAGCATATGGCAATAGAGTTATGGTGGAACCCTGACCTTTGGAGATGATGACCGCATCGGATTTAGTGAGGTTTGACATGTGGGAGCCCCGCGAGCATACTGGTCCAAACAAAGTTCTCACCAGAGTTATTAAATCTTTTTCAACTGCATAACTGCGCCAAGTGGGTGCTAAGGTTAATGCAATCTTTTTTTTCTCTGTGGATGCCGAGGCGTACAGGTGGAGGGCTGGATTGGGCGCGGCGCCAACACGTCATCCACCGATTGTCAAAGTGACCAAGCGACAATAATTGGTGGAAAACGGGATGGTGCCGTGCCAAACATAGCTTTCCTGACACGCTCCAGCATCTGCAGCTGAGAGAACTATACCTTAAACCTAACAGCCTTTTTTGCCTCTTTGCTGAAATTCTGGTTACGAAGAACGAGTAACTTCATGCAATACCATTTTTTGAGGGATAGAAATTTCTGAGGACTAAAAATTCAGCGATGCTAATACATTTTGAAAGCGATAAGATAGAGTAAGTTAGCTTCTACGAAACTCGCCAGACATCCGAACAGGGAGAGATCGAGCTGATGAACATGTAAGGAAGAGGAGGTGAGAATAAAAATCTATTCGTTGTGCATAGTCTTTGGGAGAGAGGGCGATACTGGGGCTTCAAAGTAGTCCTTGTGCAAAGGCAGAAATGGGAACAACGCCATCTGGATGAGATTAAGTTACTTGGGATTTCATACGCACCGAAGCTTCTTCAATCTTTTGGCCTAAGCAAGCCTTTATTCCATTACGACTACACTACTTTAGTTGTGCAGAAGGAATCTTTTCATCTCTTTTCCTATCACCCAAGATTATGAGCTCCTCAATTAATATTATGCTATTTAAAAAGTTCTATTTTGAGCTTTAACTAGCTAATGAGTACCGCCAAATACTGAGTATGCAACATTTTACAAGTCCGGAGGACGAAAAGACCAACAACCCAGGAAACGAAGTCATGAAAAAGTGAAGTGACGAAGGGTAGCTTTCTAATCATATATTGTCCACGAGAAAACTATCGCTGGACCGTAAAGGGAGCGCGAGGATAACACAGGCTTAACTTGGGGATCGCATAAACGGATTTGTAGAAAATACAGTGCCGGAAGAGGAAGAGGTGCAATAGAATCCGCTTTCAATAAAACCTGTTATGTCAGTGGATTTGATCAAGTACAAGACGCCTACATTTTCTGGGCCGATTATTGTCGATATGGTTGGCCCATATAAAATCATATAGAAAAGAATTAAAGCCAGTGAACACGAAGGGACAAGGAGATTAAAATGAAAATTGATCCGAGACTCTTATGTGGTCTTGAGGGGGGGGGGGAAGGACAGGGTGACATTTGAAGGAGCTTTTGTGCAAAACTGTGAACAATTCGGTCGAACAGAATTACCGTACTCGAACTTAGTACACATTTTTCAGAGATTCTTCGCCTTTTAGGCCCAAGAGAAGGTTCTTTACGATTATTCTAATTTGTAAAATGAGTCTTTTTGCCTCCTCCTTCCTCTCCAGGGTTAGAAAGGAAGCACAGAATGTAAGGAAGAGTCGGTGAAACTTTGTTCAAAATTTTTGGTTCGTTTTCGGAAATAAACTGGTTTTCATGGTAAGATAGTGAATGCGGATTGAATCGTTGCTTCCCTCTGGGAAAGAGTTACTTGGTAAGAAGGTTTTCGGTGAGTTCTAACTTGAAGATCTGCTTATGTCCTCCAAAGTTACCTTTGTTGGCTCAAGGAAGGATTACACAAGATGCAGTGACTCCATTAAGAATTATCTGCGCCATATTTATTCAGAGTTTACTTCAGACTTATTTAATATCCCTTAAAATATGAGCTCAAAATATAAGAAGAATATGGTTGCAAATTGATCATTGTGAATGGAGCAGAGAGAGCAAGGTCGAACAAGGAGCATGATCCTGATGACCAAAGTACCACATTACGACCTTTCAATGTTTGTCCGAGGGGGAGGGTGGGAGTAAAGGCCACCGACGAACAATTAGAACGGTGTAACTACGGTGTTGCTGACCGAGAAGGTTACGGCTTGAAACGGCGAAAATCAACCGATAAGCTTACTACGTCAAATACGACCTCATTAGAGAACTAGAACATGCTCAACCTTCTGCGCCCTGCTTCCCCTATCATGCCTGAAGCCCCTGAGCAGTGTGCATCCTTTCGTCAAAAAATTTGTGCAGCACAGTAGCTAGAGGCCTCCCTCTGCAGCAAATTGGGCGACTGCCTCGACAGCCAGTGAGGTGAATGAGTGGGGGGAGGAGGTTGTATGAAAGGTGGTTTAACAAGGTAACAGATCTCTACCTGCAAGATCCAGTCTTCATCCTGGCCCATTTTACTCTTCTGTTTCTCAGAGGCAAGTGACCAGTTTGGAAAGGCGAATTTGACGAATAAATAAGTGGCTCCTGTTCTATATCTCCTTTTTTGGAACAATTCAAGGCATTCGACTAGCTTCATGATCTTGAGCAAGAGTTTAAGCGCAGCCCAAGCCATCCATATGGCCATAGCACGGCGATGGCAGTCCGTGCGCAACGGTTTCGAGGTTGCATTCTACCATTGGCCGAAGTAAGGTTGCAATAAAAAAAATTGAAAAAAAACGTCAGAAAGGTTGCAAGTAAAGGAAAAAGTAGCCTCCAGAACGCTCCGAATAGGGACCTCTTCGAAGAAGTTGATTTTGACGATTTGGGATCGTGCGCTCAAGTGAGAGGTGAATAGATTCCGGCCAAAACCGAGAAAAGGATGTGGTAGCAGGAGGATAGACAAGACGGCAGAAATAAACGCAACCACGTTGGTTGGGATTGGGTGCACAGAGCAAAGTTGAAAGCCCGTCTGCTGGACACCTGGAGCAGTAGAAAAAGCGCAGTCAGTGGCTAGAATCTCGTTTACTTACAAAGTGAAACCCCTCCTCCAAGTACGCTAATCTCGAGATATGCCTTTCATGGGAAGAAGCGGCGTAAATGTACTATTAATACGCTCCTTATCCCTGAGAAGAAGTGGGCGTGGCATTAGATATCAAATGTTGGTTACTCGTGGTATTCATTTGCGGTCATCCTTTTACACTGCTGGAAAGGGGGACATGATTATAAGTGCCTTGAAATGAAGTACGCACGAGAAGCCCAGCCACTGCCACTTTCATTTGAGGTACGCCACGCCTACCACATCTCGGGATTTCGAGTATACGTATGGTTGCCAGCATAAAAATCCGAAGAACAAATGTACAGTAATATCCCACAGAAAGCTCAGAGTCAGCCGTCCGTGAAGTTGAAAAACTGATGAATAGAGGTCACCGTATTCTGAACGTGCCAGAATTGACGCCTGACCGGAGTTGGATTAGTAGACTCTTTTTTACTGTTAAAAATGCAATTTCACACCGGGCCAGTTTTTCCAATAGATCGATCATTGCGAATAAGTCGAACACCAGAGGTAGTAAATAGAGAAAAAACTATCCAAGCCGGTTGGATCATATAAAACCGGTACTTCGGTATCCCTGTACGTGACAACAAAGTGAAATAATTCATGACTGGACAGGAGGAAAGGACCAGACATGGTGACCATTCTGAGAGCAGCATTCGTATGCATTAAGGAAGTTATTGCATCTCCAACGTGGTCATTCCTCGTTGGTAGCTCATGGTCCAAAGGCAACAGGTTTTATTTAGAGAAGTGGGCAATGCTTAACTAGAATCTCATTCGCTTAGGTTACCCCATTGGTATCGGGACAACTTTGATAATCTACAAGAAACTTTATGTCCCGCCCTAAGGCAGACTAGTTCTAGCAGAAGTCTCTTTCCGACACACGTGGTAACTCCCTTATGTGTAGAAGTGGATTTTTGACTCAGTTCAGGAGAGGACCGATGGTCACTGGTCGCGGCACCTTACCCAGTTGTCAAATGGTACCACCCTGCCAAATCGCATCTTGTGATAGAGCGCACTGCCTCTATTTCACAGCCTCACGCCTCCCTGCGATCTTGCCAAGTTTTCCCAGAATTTTGTCATCGAGCTGGAGTAGACAACTCTCATGTCCATCAAAAATAGTGACTTTTCCCTTCTACCGCAGCACCTTCCTAGGCATATAGTGTAATTGAAAAAGGAAAAAACCAGCAGTGGAAAGGCTCTTCCTTCACGCAAAAAAAGGAAACAGATTTTTTCATGCGTAAAAAAACCAGTCTGCTTTACGCAACGCATAAACACCTGAATACGACCCGGATTTGTAAAGGGCAACGATGACGTGCCACGTGGCTCGTAAGAATAAGGTAAAGTGGACCGAAAACGCGGAGATAGAAATGGATTAATTCTTTTTGAGGTTGCTCTGATTCCTTACCAGGGCACTTCCTGTGGCTTGGGAAAATATTGCATGCAAAACAAGAAAAACCGCGAATAGTTGAAGCTGGAAAAAATCTCCCGGAAAAAATTCCTCAAGGATATGATCCTCGCTCTCAAAATAACGAGCAAGTATCCCTCATCTTTTTTTTGGTGGGATTCTCCCAATAGCGGGCGTGAAAAAGAAAAAATCAGCCATAAAAATCGCATTGAAAAATCACATGCTAAATACGAGCACCTTCCTCGAGCGACCAAATCAAGCTTCGTGAGGGATCCCCGGAATGCAATTTCTCTTACATAGTTGCAGCTCCCTATGGCAACATCCTGAATCGTTCTGAGAGAGGAGCCTAATAAATAAATAAATAACAGCAAGCATTCAACAATTAAACAAGTGGCAACATGCATTCAGAGAGGTTTTTGCAAGCAAATTACTGAATAGAAGGGGAACTGTCAACATAAATTCTCGGGTGGAGAATACTGAGGTACATAGTTCTGCTCCTTTCGAAGATTCCTTCCTTTCTGGCTAGGAAACAGAAGGCTGTATGAATCATTTGGCACGATGCCATTCCTTAGCCATTCAGCTATGAGGGACATCTCTATTATCTTGTGGACACGGACACATCTAATCATATTGAATATGACCCCCCCCAATAGCCGAACTGATATCCTCCAATCAACTCTTTAACTATTATGACTAAGATTAAAATGCCAACCCCGATTACGGGTCACAGTAAGAAATAGCAAAGATCGATTGTGGAAACTGCCACCGCGACAAGTGAACTCCTCTACCAAGAGCTCAAATACGACCCCGTTCTCCTCATCCGTTCTAACTCGATTTTTCATCGACCTATTTCCATGGGTATAAACTCACTTAATTGCATAGCCGCTGAACCGAGCAACAGATTTTTAGCATTTTTTTGCACATTCTAATCTTCTAATTGCCTTTAGAGCACCTATTATTCCAAATAGGTCACTCACGTTGAGAGGAACTCACAATAAATACGATTTGAGGCGAAGGTGCGTCCTATACAAGGGTGCGCCTTATATTACTCAGAATACAGTATTTTTTTTTCCTTTGAAAGGCGAATGGGAACATTTTTCAATGATGACCTCGAAAAGGGAACAGCTGAGCCGTAAGGGCTGTTGAAAGTGATTCTGAAATAGAAAACAACGATTAACACCTGCGGTGATGCGGAGCGCGCGCAATTCACCTCAGTCTACTTATCTGGGTGTCACTGAAAACCTTCACTATTCATAACTTGTGAAATTTTTGACATATGAAGCCCAGAATAAACCTAACAGGCAACATATTCATCCCATGGGACAATGATAACCCTGATAAATAAATCTGCTGCAGGGATATGACCAGATCACGAAAATGTCCCACATGAACGATGTGCAGGCTAGTGTGTGGCCGAAAAATTGCCTGAAATGGATTGGACCCGTCCTTAGGAGGGGTGTGAGTGGACGGCAGGTGAGTGACTATTTACGGACGAGTTATGATATGAGGTCAATGCGTTACTGTGATTGAATGACGTGGACAGTGAAGGTAGGTGTTACTTCGATCATCCATCACCAATTATTTCCGCCATCTGACTTCGTGGTTGGGGCACGGGAGAGAGAGTCCAGCGCATTCGGCGGGCTGCATTTTCTCGTTCGGGATTACGGTAGTATTAACGTAATCAGAACGCTTAGAGATTGCTTAATTCAGAGAAATAGAAGAGCTCGGAACAAGGTCACTTTCTCCTAATAATTGGATTTGTCTGTGTTGAGGTGAACCAACTCCGTGGGCCAATTTCTCAGATCAACTCAAAACTGGTAGGGTAAGGGATTTAGGAAAGAAATGAAGCGTCCAGCAGACGATCAATGAAGATCAAATCACATTACTCTCGGGCACTCCATATCCCCGACATATGAAGGGCGTGGCTGTCTTTTTCACTCGAGCATGCTTTGGAATGCCTTTCTTATCGAATATTCCAAATTGCGACAACCGTCATTCTGTCTAGGCCTGGTCAAGGACATGACTAGGGTTCTTTCATAGCGGCAATATTACCTGAAGCTCCGTCGCCGAGCTATGAATGCTGTCACGCCCACCCAATATGTGGGATAGGGAGTGAACACACTTTTGCTGGTGATGGAGCGTTTCAGGGGGCTTGCGGTGCCAGCCCATTTCCACCAATTGTTGAAGTGGAGAAGCGACAACAACTGATGGAAAACGGTCCGGTGCTGCGCCAAACTCAGCCGCCCTGAGAACGATGGCCTCCACTGGCCAGCTTATTCCACTTGACCGCCACAGACCTATTGTATTTATTGAACCTCTTCCTCATTCCTGAAAGAAGTCACGTGATCCACGCAACTCAGATGGTCGCACTGTATCAGGAGCTCCTTTTTTGGTGAACACGGAGACTGTGCTTAAAAATTTTGGGACATGCGTGGGATCAAAGAAAGTGTCCGCGTTCAGTTGAGATTTCCTTCTCCCATTGTGAGCAGGTAGCCAGGTTCGCAGAGGCAGCGATCACACCACTTTACGGCGCAAAAACGAGTGAGAAGGCCCACGGTACCGTTGACCCTGTCATTGGCACCACCCATCCGTTCATTTCTAATGGTTGCCTGATGGTGCGGTTGTTCTGCTACTAACTCTCTCCACTTCGAATGGTGAGAGTGAGGTGATAAGGGAAAACAGCTGATACCAACAAGTAAGAACTCGTGCGACCACGGCCTCTTTTCGCCTTATGCACGTACAACCTCAGTTCGGATGGGGTTCTATATGGGACATTTCCGGCAAGTTTTCCATGCTTTTATCTTCACTCTGGATCATTTGCTACATTGCTATTACAATCTGAGCGTCACAACTCGTCACATTTGAACGCTAGCTCAGCCTTCAAGTTGATCAAGGTTTGTCACCCACCAAAAACCACCACAAATCTTTGCACGTTCTCAAAGAGGTACGAAACATAATGGGTGGCGTAAAATGGCAGTCTCACCATGACTCCATACTAATATCAACTGTCTTTTTGCCCCAACCTCTACACTGTGGTAGAGCACACTATTTTTTGAAGCGGGAGAAATATTGCAAGAGTAGATCCACTCAGAACGATCGCAGCATTTTCGGATCGGGGTGTTCAGCAGCAGTAGATAGGTTAGAGAGAGCATATGCTAGTTTCTATGCTTTGAACAATTACGAGTTTCAGCCAACGGATTCATTTGCAAAACACAACACGTTCTGCAGGAGTATACTAGAAATTCCTGAGTTCGGATAGGTGTGGCTGCATGCATCTACTAAGCATGAAGGTGTATATGCTTCTGCCACTGTAGACCACCCTTCCGAACCCGGTAATCGAGGAGCTTTATGACGCACTTGGAAACTGCGTCTTCTTCAAGTACCCAACGCCTTTAATTCCAAGTAGGCGAGAGTTTTTCCAACGCCCTTGATTCCATGTGCTGGCACCCAATCCTGTAGCAGTACGAAGTTTCCAAGATGGTACAGGCGACGACATGAAGGCAAATATTCTCTTCGAGTTAGTCGATGCAATCATCAGCGTTCTTCCTGTCCGAGGTCCACGAAGGATATATTGAGACCTGGCCCTTTTATTTCCTTTTTGTGCTTGCTGTGCTTTTGTTTCACTTTTTCTTGATTTACGTCCACCCCACCCTCCGTTTTGCTTTTTTTCTTCTTAGAAAGTGCACACTCCCTTCCAAAAGTACACCTTGCTTTATGTGTTCATATGAACGCCATCTGCTCGTCGGACATTTCCATTGGAGAATCACCAATGTTGCCAAAACCCGTTCAATGTACGGCGCGGTAGAGAACTCATCGGGAAGGGATGGGAGGCCCATCACTTCGGCTCAGTTGGATTATACTCTCATGAGATCACGATGACTGGAACTGATTGACAGTTGAAGGGTCAAGTCTGAAATATCTGTTTTCGGGCTGGCCTAGCTGTCTATCAGAGTGAGTACCTCTGTTGGAGCGTGTAACAAAGGTTTATTATATTGTGCGTCACTATAATCGGGTTATTTACCCATTAGCTAATTATGTTAAATCTGTGAGTTCTACGCAAATATGTGAAAGAAAGGTACGAAGGGACCTTTTATAGGGGAGGTACCCGCCAAAAACGATGAGGGGTCGCACCGTGCCTGCGGTATCGCCTCGAAATCACCATTTTTACTAGTACGTCTAGGGTGTTGTACACGCCTTCTCCCAGGTGAGTATGGCAACAATTTGCATATTTGCAAAGCGTAAAATGCTTTGTTTGCCTGTGCAGAAGCGGTCCTGGATTTGATCCCAGGACCACGTGCGTGAGAAGCGTGCCATTTTCCACTGCACCACCTCCACCTAACATATGTAGACATATAGCCTATTAACAATGTTACGTTTCAGTGGCTTGCGAATGCACAACAGTTGCTAAATCTTACCATCTCCATTGTATGAGGGATTGCAAACTATATTAAACATGGCTATGTGAGAAGACAATCGCGGTGTGTCGCGCAGGTGGGCGTGGACGCCACGCACGACGTACGAGTTGTCCTGCCTGACTGTTCGACTTTGAGTATTCAAGAGGCGAGAAACTTCGATATCGCCTATCATACGGTCTTGTCTCCGATTCAATTCATATGAACTTCACTGCCTGAGGGAACCGGCCACTTAGCGCCATCGCTTCTACCACTGCTTTTGTCGGCCCTCTCAGTCCCGTGGATCTATACAGTCAATGTCTGAGGCGGAAAGAGCTGCTTGGTTTCACGTTCTCCTGGCGACTCTCCTCTAGTGTGGACACGCCTCTGCTTCTCTATGTACCGTGTGACCCCTCCCCCTCCCAGGCCGTCTCTGCGCTAGCAGGTATACTCGAAACCCCTGAAATCGGGTAGGCGTGGCCGCATGCTTCAACTTGACCTGAATGTGTCTATACTTCTATATTTCCATCGCGACACAGTTGTTGTCGTGTCTCTGTCCAACAGAACAAGATGACAGTTGTCCCAGACTGGAATATTCCACGAGTAACCAATTCCGTGCCATGTTCAAATGCCACGCCTACTCTGGCTCAGGGATAAGGAGTGTATAAAAATTTCATTGGAGTGCATTATACTCTTGAAGACTCACCGGTTCAACAAAGACTTTTGAAAAGTGCAATTGATAAATGAAATTCAGATTTGTTTAAGGGTACTGGGCGCGGTTGCTGAGGACGGGTGGTTGCTGCGGACGATTGGTGGAGGAACTGAGTGGGATAAGGCCTAACGCCCTCTCGCAGCCCTTCCACCGATGAGGATGGCCAACAAAAGGAGCGCCCGCCCCCCCTTCCAGCAACTAAAGCCCACTGCCTTTAAGAGGCCCGTTTTTTTTTTGGGTCCCACTCAATGTTCAACTTGTAGAAACCTCAACATCTCCTCCAGATGTAATATTCTGTATAATGTTTGCTGATTCGAACGCAAGAGCAGTCCTCATATGTTATTCGACTTCCCGTCTGAGCGTATGCCGTGCATCAGACATCTATACAGAGTCGCGGGAGGCGTTTGGATGGTACCATCTATACTAAATGGTTCAACCGTGACAGGCGATGCACACATCCCGACACCAACAGATCACACCGCCACCGCCCCCGCCGTCCCCCCCGAACGTCGCGCAGTGTGCGGGAGTGCAGTCGGGATCCGCCCCGCTGGGGCCCGCGCTGCGCTCAGGGCCGCACTCTCGTCATGGCTGCATAAGCAATTCGATCAAGTAAGGAACTGAAATGGCAGTACATACCCTCTCACCGCAGCTGTGAGGGACAATTTGTGGGCCGGGACGGGGCAAGACTGGACGCAGATCGGATCAGCAGTCGGTTTACGAAGTTAGCGTTGACACCATCAGAATCCTGCGCATCCCGCATCCAAGCCCCCCCCCGCTCATCCCGTATCTCAGCAACCAACCCCGACCGCCCTTCAATCCTTTTTATGACGCTATGCACCTCG
The DNA here is from genome assembly GCA_036418165.1 of Cooperia oncophora. Taxonomy (NCBI): domain Eukaryota; kingdom Metazoa; phylum Nematoda; class Chromadorea; order Rhabditida; family Trichostrongylidae; genus Cooperia; species Cooperia oncophora. The sequence continues at coordinate 10,978 of MU912954.1, forward strand.
TTAAGTATTCAATATTATGTTTAGCCTACATGCCAGCCTACTGGGACGCAATTTACTGTTTCCGTCCTTGCCTAAAGGCTCCGATCCATCTGGGCAATTTCTGACAGGTAATTAGCGACGAGTCTCGTAACAGAGCCATGTCTAAACATAAGAGACATATGTTGCAGAATGGAGTGAACGTGATCTTGCGGTAGCCCCGATACTGGTAACTGAGGGACTGATCTTGTGAGAACGCTTCGAAGCACTCGAACTGCTTACTTGTGCTAACCACTACGATTTGGATACATTCCACACAGAACCACGCGACACAGGGTTATTTGAACCACTGCGATGTTCCCATCGATGTGCCTTACCTTTTAAGATGGAAAGATGGAAGAGGAGGGGCACAGCAATGAGCAAGGTGCGATGGTCCGAGAACCTAAGTCTATATGAACCTACCTGAACGGACCTTTACCCTACACTAGTGATCTATATAATTAGCACAGATCAAAAAATTGTGATTCGATTGATGAACATGGCCTATGCTTCAAAGGTGATTCAATAAGTTCTTTTAGACCTTCAGTTGACAAGAATTTTATCAAAGACCAAAGTAACCATTTAACAATGGTCACAACAGGACATAACCACATAGTGGACGACTTAACACAATCAATAACGACATCTAAGAAAAATACAAAAAATACCCTAAATTTTAGAATCAAAGAAAAAAGTAACAAGCATCCAGCCAACACAGACGTAGGAAACAACAGACACACTAGCTTAGCCAGTGATTCCAGATAAACTAAGGAGAGTGAACGCGGAAGTTTTTTTTGTTGACGTAAAGTGTCTTAAAATTGATCGGTTTACCTAATACCTATTCAATACCACAAAGCGATAAACAAAACGCGCTTAACGCCTTCCAAGAAGGAAGCGTTCTTCGACGGACAAATCATCCTTGAATAAAAACTGAAGGCCATCAAATTTAATAATGGAGCTATCGGTCAGGCGTGTTCTTTCACCACGTTCTAGTTGTCTACCATTGACAGATAGTGAATATGTGTTAACATTTTTCAAAATAAAGCTCCTGTTACCGCGCTCTCGCTTGAGCTTCGCGAGCAATTTATAAAGACGAAGGTTATCGTCTTCTAACCCTAAATTAATATCGATGCCTTGATGTGGCCTCCCGTACCCAATACTAAGTCTACTGAAACTAAAAAGTTCGAATCTTGCTTCTTCCCCTATTAGGCAGGCTATAACATGTGAGGCTTTCCTTGGATACACACGAGTATCGGATCCAGCGGTGACCGATACAGGATTTGAACCAAAGAGGCTCCAGTCGAACGAAAATGGCTGTTCCACAACTAGAAGTTTGAATCTGTAAATAAAATAATATAGTAGATACAAGCTAGGCACGAAAACACGGTGTCCCTATGGTCATCTATAACTTTTAGACGCTAGTGGGCTTAGAGGCAGTTGGCACGATGGTTTCCTACTTAGCCTAAAATGCTAGTAGGGCGCTGTATAGTGGGGAAATGGCGAAAGAACGGAGTGAAACGGTCAAAATCCTGCGAAGAAAAAGCCTCCGTTCTCAGTGACTTGAAAATCGATTTCGGACGAGTTTCCCGTAGGCATCTTGCCAATCACCGCTACCGAAGATACGGCTGCATATGTGTACCCATGTATGCATGCAGCATCACGGCCGCTTCATACCAATCCCTTCGCTTCATAATTTGCTTAGCAAATGAATGAATACGAGCGTCAGGAACGGTCGTCCATTTGTGGGCGGGCGGGCGTTTGGGACGTAAAGTTGTGGCTTGATAGGGCCCTTATAAGGGCACCTTCCTCGGGGAAACCGCTGCAGCGCCTGCCCAGGGTCGCGGAATTCTATCCTGCCAGGAGTATTGATCCTAGTCGTCTTGGGGGTTTATCGTGCCAACTGCCTTCAAAGGACCATAGTGCAACACACCAGCCATTTCCGCGCGCTAGAGCACACAAATAATGGAAGAAAAATTCGTTCCACGTCTTTTATATTCGGAATTCGCTTTCTATTTGGGATATAGACACAACACTGTCACTTTTGAATATATGAAAATTGAACCGGTTTTTCAGCCGCTAGAAGCATCTGTGTAAGCTGTTAAACAGCAAGTCGCAACTCGCTTGCACGTATCCGATCAACTCGAAGTAATGAGGTTTTCGAAGATCAACATTATGTTTACGTGGAAGTAGCCGTCTTCCGCATAAGGCGCCTTTTTTCCGACTTACTAAGGGTGCCCTTTATCCAGGCGGTGAAACGTCAAGGAATGACGTCGGTAATGACGCAACGAGCCTTTCATTTAGTCTGTCGCTGCCGTCCACTTCACAATGGCTGTATGGCAGGCGCAGCTGCAGTCTGATTCGCTGCGGACGGAGGGGCGTGTCGGGCAGGATGGTTTTGGGGCGGAGTCAAACCCGTTTTTCACTAGTTGTTGAAGTGAGCAAGCGACAAATTGGTATCATTAATTAAAATTATTCAATCAGATAAGTATCGCCTTACTACGCCTCAACAACACCGAGTCCAGGAGGGCTTTGACTTCAGCACCAATCCACCCCGTCTGACCGCGCCAACCACCCACACACACACACACACACACACACACACACACACACACACACACACACACACACACACACACACACACACACACACACACACACACACACACACACACACACACACACACACACACACACACACACACACACACACACACACACACACACACACACACACACACACACACACACACACACACACACACACACACACACACACACACACACACACACACACACACACACACACACACACACACACACACACACACACACACACACACACACACACACACATTTTTACCAACCAATGACATCAGCATACTGTCCGGTCTCTTGCAGCCCATACCGTCGCCGCCTCACTACTTCACGCTGCTTTCCGACCGCGGCCTTGAGTCAATTAATTTCCAATCACACCGTCAAATCATTTTGTAGCCTTTGGATTTCTCTGGCATGCTTCATTTCAGAACGTTCCAGTACTGTTCACCGATAAAACAACTAGCCGCGAACCAAAATCAAATATCCTCTGTATCACGAATTCTTGAGAAACCGTACGTGCGACTCAACTGTTCATATCTGTGGTGTGATGACTGCACTGGCCATTCCTTCCAATGGTCAAAGTCGGGAGATGTATTGGAAGATGGGAATCTCGAAGTATCGGCCGCTCTAAAGCCGTGCGTGAGGGCATCGCACTCATACTTTGCGTCAGCATACGCCAGCTCACGACATCGTTTCAACTTCAGCGACTGGGAAGGTATGAATATCGATCTAGCGAACGCCAGTTATGCGGGCGTGCGCCCGGCGTTTTCGCGGGCAAATTAAACTTGAGCTTACTATGGGCGCTCCAATGTATAGATGCAAAAGCAGCCGCAGTCGTAAATCGATTGGCGCTGTGCTTTGAGAGTTGAGAGTAACAAGAGGGTGCGCTGGTTTCACACAATCTGGTGCTCTCCCCATTCTTCGATACCCCCCCCCTCACAGGTCCCTAGCGCCAGTGGCACTCAGAACTGGGTGTGTGTGTGGTGTCTGTGTGGTGTGTGCTCGTGTGTGTCTGTGTAGTGGTGTGATGTCGCTGACCCGTGTGACGGTGTGTGTCGTGTGTGATGTGTGTGTGTGTGTGTGTGTGGTGTGTGTGTGTGTGCCATGTCGTGTGTGTGTTGTGTGGCTGTGTGTGTGTGTGTGTGTGTGTGTGTGTGTGTGTGTGTGTGTGTGTGTGTGTGTTTAGGTAACGCGTATCCTGCTGTTCCTCTGCTGCAGTATGTTGCTAGTGTAGCGCGTCGACGCGAAGCGCGGAGTCTCAACGCTGCTTTATCATCCATCTACGAGGTTCCATAGGTTCCTTGCGCTGAGCATGCTGGTACAGCGCTGACATCTGTTTGTTTTTGTTGCTTCATCGCTGGGGTACCGCAAGCGACACGTGTGGTTACTTTTTCCGCGGAGTCTTTGAGATGCTTGGCAAGTACCAGGTCACCCTGCCACTCGCGACACACCCCAAGGGCTCGGCGCCTTCGCCGCGATCATTAGAGCGATGTCAAGGCTTATTCTTAATATAAAATACCAGTGAAGGATTTATCATTTCTGCTATGATTTTCCCATTAAGGCTATGCCGCGGAGCCTTCAAACCATGCTTTGTGGAACTTCAAGCATTTACGAGTTATGCATAGAAGATTGTTTGGACTAATGTTAACTTTAAAATACAGCGATTTGGAAACTGAATTGAGCAGAACAATACCAGAGCATTAGATAAACCTGATAACGCGGAACGCGGAGTGATGGTGATCTGACTTTCGGGAAACTGCACTATCAGGGTACAGCATGGGGATGTGCGAAATGGCGGTGTGAGTACGACCCCCCCCTCGAAGAGGGTCCAGATACGACCCCCCCCCCCTCCTGCTCTAACTGACAACCAGATGCATGTTCACCACAAATGGCTTCCTGAAATGGAATCTGGATTTTCGAAAGGCGGACTCTGCTCTAAAATCCAGGCAATAAAAGGCTGTTTCAGCCTCATGCAATATGAGGCTGAACAACAGCCTCGCATTACCTACAATTTGTCTTAGGATTCAAAATAAAACTCCTCGTTCGATAACCATGTATGACATGCAACTTGTAACAAGGAACACAATCGAAACAGCGACTAATGGTGATCATTGATAAGCTAAATTGGTGAAAAAAATAGCCCCAAGGTCAGCGTGTCAGGCCCCAGATGTGCATTCAATGAATGGTGACGGGGAAATCATGAAAACATGCACGACACAACAAAGCGAAACATGAAAAATACAAAAAAATGCGGAGCCAAATGAAAAAAGGATAACCAGGCGGCAGTAAATCGTTCTATACTTGGCTATTATCGATCGCAAGGCTGCGACCGCTTTCATTGGAAAAACGTCATTGGAGCGCGGTTGTTGGACCTGCCAACGTCCTGGGGTCTTTTCGGGGGGTTATATCTCTTTGAGGGGCGCGGCTTTTGATGAATGGTTAGCAGCATGCAACGGGAATGTTCCTACTGTTGCGTTTTCTACCCAGTTGCAATCTGAATGTTTCCCCGTTCGTGAAATATTTCGGATGGGTTTCGGATCGGCTAGGGGTAAATGGCAAGCGGGTTTTTATGCTTCACACGAGGATTACTTATTTCGAACGCAATTTCATCAGGATTGAAACCGCCCTATCTTTTCTCTTTCCAATAAGCTTTACAGTTTTTCTGAAGACCCGCTAGTTCAGGAGATATTTTAGATGGGTCACAGACGCGCTACCCTCTGACCCACCCGAAAAATCGACTCCTTCTGTGCCATTGTGAGGATACACCTTCGAAAACTTCAGTGTGCCTCCAAAACACATATTTCCCTTCAAATGAGTGAAAGGAGCTCGGCTATCACTGATCGATTTGGTCCGAGTGTGCGCCGTGCATTACGCTCCTACGCAGAGGTGGTGGAAAGGTGTAAATTCTGATTTCAGGTGCTTTTATCCATGCAAGCAGATGTTTGTTTAGGGTTTGGAAAGGACAATACGCACGAATCTGTTTGAGACGTATTATTTAGTCATCTACGTACTTACGAGTTCATGCTATTAATTGATATTTATTTATTTATTTATTCTTGCTATTCTTGCTATATTGCTAATCAATTTTTTTTTTTTTTGTAGTCCTCCTTACATCCGGGTCTTCTGCAGCTTTCCGTCCGTTCCATCAAACTTAGCAATGACACTTTTGTACTGTTTGATGCCTAGCGAGCCTACTTTTGCGATACTCCCCACGTCCCCCGCGGCCAAGTACGAACCCATTTTTGGGGATTTCGCATGAAAAGAGGGCTGTTAAACGTAGCAGTTAAATCTGTAAAGAATACACTCATAATAATTTTCATTTTTTTAACATCTTGACTTCCATAGCTCCACTCCCACTATCAACTGAAATGTCGAAGCATTGCCCGGCTCTGAGTGACCCTTGAGATTACGACCCCCCTCCCCAGCGGCCAAGTACGACCCCCCCCCTATGGGTTTCGCACAACGATGCTGTACCCTGTGCACTATTACCTGCAGTTGGAGGCTTGCGCAGATCTTTTCCTTTGGTGTAGGGAGCAGTCATGCTTGAGAAGTGGTAGGAGAGAGCATTTTGAGGGTGTCCCTGCTGGCGTACGAGACGAAATTCTTCCCACATTGTGAAAAGTGATAAACAAGTAAGTATAACCAAAAAATACTCCCCTAGATCATATTGTTAATATCAGGCCTCCCAGATTCAGAGTGAATAATTTGTGTCTGGAAAAAATGCGACAGAACTTCCTAAGGTACAGAATATCATATGAGCGGCCCTGGGAAGAGAACTTGAACCGACTGCAAACTAATGACCTCCAAGTGGCAGTCCGGGAACTCTTCAAGCCAAAGCTTCCTAACTTCTGGAAAGCGAGATAAGCAGGTTGTCCAGAACGCGGGAGGGGTTATCGACTTCTTCAGTGAATATGTTAACCATATTCTTGGAAAGGTTAATCCTAAGAAATTTCTTCCTTGTCGGAGTACTTGCCATTCTACGGCTGCATTCATACATCAGCGTCAATTAGCGTCCACCAGTGTTTACGCCAGCACCACCGACTGGGAAAGTCCTGATATCAATCTAGCGAACATCAGCGTACGCCAGCGGCCACTAGCGTATCGGTAATAAGAAAAGTGTAGGTATCGACTCAGCGAATGCCCGCATCCACCCGCTTTTCCCAGCATCCACCGGCATCCACTAGTCGAGAGTAAGGGGAAGTAGGAGGGTAGCAGACAGATGTATCAACATTGGTGGACGCTTGCTAATGCAGCTGGACGCTGACGTTCGCTAGATCGATATTTATACTTTCCTGATCCCTGCTACTGCGGTACGCCAGCGCCTAGAGGTCGCTGGTGGACGCTGGTGAGAAGTATGGAAGCAGGATAATTCACCTAAACCCATTGTAAATGCTTACCGTGTCTTAAGTCTTTCCAACTTCAGCTGGGATCGGGGAATTTGAGTAATGCCGCTGCTTACCATCCCAGGTAGCCAGACCTAAACAAAAATGGAATTACATAAGAAATATGTGAAAGGAGAAGAGAACGTAAAACTGGAATGAAGAAAACTGCCAAGAAAAAAAAAACGGGAGATATAGTGCATTCTGTGATGAAATCACAAGGCTAAGTTAGAAGAACACTCCGAAAACCAGAGGAAAAGAAAAACTGGACGTAACCCCGATTTTCTTCATGAATAGCTTTCACAGAAAAGACTCACCACTGGAATGTCCCAGGTCCAAAGGAGATTTTTCAAATACTGCAAGCTTAATTTCTACTAAAATTGGTATTTCTACGTGGTGATTATATGCAAAGATTCTATAGTAGGCGGAGGTTGGACATGTCTTTCAAGGTGGAAAAATCCTCAAAACGTACTCGCGGAGTGGCGCTTATTATTGAGGAGTAGTTTTCCACTGTCCATAACTGAAATATGTTGTCCTAAACAAAAAAAATCATAAGTATGAGCCTGTCTTTACAGGAAAGAAGACAATACATGTGGTACCTGAGTTAACACCATTTCCATATCGAGAATCGTTCCAAGAGCCTTAAAAGTTTGAGGTCCAAAAACTTCGAGCTTGAACGTGAGGGAAAGGAAAACAGCCTGTGATATGACATATTTCACAGCATTCGAGTAGCAGCAATACGCGCGAATTATCGGAGCATCACTGCAATTGTCGGATTGCAATCAGCGGCTCGCACCTGCGGTTACTCCCTCCCTGAATCGATCTTTACCCGATCGCCATTGGTAGAGCAACGAGGCCGAACGCCCATTTGGACCGCGTTGCACAGCCGCCCTCCGACAGTCCGCAATGATGAGGACTGTATACTCCTCATCATTACGGCCTGTCTGCACCAGTTGTTGAAGCGATCAAATGACATAACAGCATTATATCCTTCGTATTACTCGTTTTCTACCACTTTTTGTCGCATACGCGTTTCAACGAAAAGGCTGAGAACGGCTTCAAACAGTGTGCGCACTCCTACTGGCTGATACGCCCCGACAGTCCGTAATGATGAGGAGTGTACAGTCCTCATCATTGCGGACCGGTGGGGCGTGTCAGCCAGAAGGAGTGCGCACACTGTTGAAGCCGTTCTCAGCCTTTTTGTTGAACGCGTATGCGACAAAAAGTGGTAGAAAACGAGTAATACGAAGGATATAATGCTGTATGTCATTTGCTCGCTTCAACAAAAGGCTGAGAACGGCTTCAACAGTGTGCGCACTCCTTCTGGCTGACACGCCCCACCGGTCCGCAATGATGAGGACTGTATGTGACGGTAGGGCTACGGGGCGTGCGCGCGACAAACATTTCATCGGGACAATGACATTCCGTTGCGATCTTTTCAGACGGCATTCTTTGGCATCTCAACCGTACGATACTTATGTTCGCTGACAGTAAGCTGTCCACAGCGTTGCAACTGTCGAATGATTAGGGGCTAGCCAATAGGCTAATTAGCTCGCAGGCTAAAGATGAGCTTGGCAATATAATTACCACGTGAATTCTCTAATTAATCAAAAAGAACAAAATCTAATGACCACTACACTTCAGGTCCTACCAGAATTGAACCACATGGCTGAAAACGGAATCTATCCAGCCGCTTCAAGGTTGCGTGGCATAGCCTCTCGGGAGCAGGCTTTTATTGTGCGTGCTATATGTGTGATTCTGATGGGTAATTAAGCGAGAAATAAGAAATCGAAGTTCAGGTTACTGAGGTCGCACTTTCAAAAAAAATCGATTGCAGTAGACAAATCCAACACAATTCAGATCTACCAAGGTCTCTTCAAAGATAAATACCTGATCTGTCCACTAGAAGAATCTTGTTTTGGATCGGTGCACGTTCAGAAAAGCGAATCAAAATAGCCTGTAAAATGGTAATGTTAAACAGGCTGTAAAATCAACAAGAAGATGAGCACCGAAATCAGAACGCGTCGCGAATGTTATACACCGGGGCATTTGGTGCAATAGAGCGTCGGACCGGTATTCCCAACCTTGCACAAGGGATGCTCAGAAACTGTAGACTTTCTTTTTTGCTGAACTCTCTCCATTTATCAAAATGTTGGACAAAATCCCTTTCTAGAAGATTGGAGGAAAACATCGTAAGCTAATCAGTGATTTTCGCCCAGGGCGAAAGCGCCCGCGCCCCAGAGTGGGTCGAGTAGCTCACCCACGTGCGGACAAAAAGCTTTCTTCTCACTGCAAATAATTATACCTTTTCCTAATCACATTCGCTGCCTTTTACAAAGAGAATTCCTAGAATGTATGAATTGGTTCGATGCACCACGTCAAAATGGCTCTAAGATTCGGGATGGGCTCATCGTAACTTTCTAGTATAAAAGTACAAATAGAAAATAGAAAAAAATGAAACAGTAGTTCACAAAACAAATGAATATGGGAGTCAGAAAAGTCATAATCATATATGGCAGTGAAGCGCTCGAAGAAGACGATAGAGAGCACACAGAGCGTCTTTCCAAATTCATGATGGTCCACAGACAACATGAAAACAGTTTCTCTGATCGCGACCGACTTTCTGTTTCTCTGCGCTCTCATGTCTAAGTGGTATTCTTTGGCCACAGTAATCTTACACATGCAAACTTTTATGCCTTATAAAAAGCTCCTTTACCCCGGCGCCCGGGCTCGCGGTAGATTTTTGCAGCGTTTGATGCCTCGACGGCCGTAATCCTCTGTTTCTCTGCGCTCCGACCCTTCGCGTTAGGACCACCACCAAAGTTCAAATTGTCAGTAATCGTTCAAATTGCAGCTCACAAAGAGCTTGCTTCTTGCTCATTTACGGAATTAGACTACAAGAATAGTGACCATTGTCAGAATGACTGAACCAACACGTTTAGGCTGGAGGGGGCAATTTTGAACAATATTGTAATTTTTACACTGGTATTGCTGTTGATTAAAGGCAGTTGGCACGATAAATCCCCCAAGACGAGTAGGATTAATACGCCTGGCAGGACGGAATTCCGCGACCCTGAGCAGGCGCTGCATAATGCCTTTTCCAAGGAAGGTGCCCAGGGCCCTATCAAGCCACAACATACCCAAACGCCCGCCACGCCCGCCCGCCCACAAATGGACGACCGTTCCTGACGCTCGTATTGATTCATTTGCTAAGCAAATTATGAAGCGAAGGGATTGGTATGAAGCGGCCGTGATGCTGCATGGATATATGAGTACGCATGCAGCCGTTCCTTCGGTGGCCTACGGACAACTTGAACTCAATCCCTTTGAACGCGTCGATCTTCTCTTTTTCTCTGCACTCTCTCGTCCGCATGGCACTCTATGGCCGTTGTGACTTCGCTCATAAGCTTTTCACCGACTATAAGTAGCTCACCCACCTGGAGTCCCCTCCCCTTGAAAAATCCCGTTTCCTGGCTCGCCATACGTTTTTTGCACGTTTCGATGCTTTGGCAGCCGCTGCCCTCTATCCGTCTGCGTCACAGGGTTTCGTAACAGGACCATGCACAAAAGTTCAAGATGTCACGTAACCAAGTAGAAAGAGAAAGATGATCAGAAAAGTCAATTATCAGGGCGAATTACTTCAGCAAATGGCAAAACTGGCGAAATTCCCTCGATTGTGAAAACGACGCAAACAGCTCTTACGCAAACGTTTAAGGTGAGGTTTGGCAAATTGCCAACAGTTGGATGTGACCTTATAACGGTATAACGGTAATCGAGGGAACTATTTCGCCTGTTCGCCATTTACTGAAGTAATTCGCCCTGATAGTCGACTTTTCTGTATTCTCTCACCACTACCACTAACTCACCTATACGCATCCACTATTTGTTCAATCCTCTTTTCTCTTTTTCCTTCCACATAAAAGCGGCTGCTGATCGGAGCACAGTGGCGGAGGCGCAGGCCATCGCCCTTCGCTCCGCCCTGCCGCCGCGCTGACGTCAAAACCGCGCCGCATACTCGCCCGCGTGAGGTTTTCCCTCCTCCAATTAATTTGCGAGTGAGGCTGCGTCATAGTCGCAGTCATACTGAGAAAATGACTACTGATTAAAAAAATTGAGGAAATTGAAATAAAAACTGAAATATCATAAGGAAGATTGAGAAAGAACAGTGATTACTTGCTGTTCCCCAATCTAAAAGGATCCTCCTGGAAAGCGTTTTTCTGACGATGGAGAGCTGAAGGCGGCAATTGACGCACATTTTGGGGACAATGGGGGAAATATTTTAAAATGTATTGAAAAATTAGTTCAATTTCTGATTAGCAAACAAGTGTATTGAGGTTCAGGGGACTACATTGAAAAATAAATTTTATTCAGTATTTTCTGCCTATTTCTTCATACCTACATATACACTCCTCTTCATTACGGACTGTCGGGGCGTATCGGCCAGAAGGAGTGCGCACACTGTTTGAAGCCGTTCTCAGCCTTTTCTTTGAAGCGCGTATGCGACAAAAAGTGGTAGAAAACGAGTAATACGAAGGGTATAATAACTCGCTGTATTCATTTGATCGCTTCAACAACTGGTGCAGAAAGACTTTGGAACCGCGGAAAACGCAGCCGCACTGACCCGCCCCGACAGTCCGTAATGATGAGGAGTATACCTAGAATACGCTGAACACCCCTCGTATGTACACTGGAAGAGAAGTATTTGAAAAAGTGACTAAAAACTCTGATTTGAAAAAGATTCATTCTCTTCAGAGCATCCAGTTAGGGCAAGTACATATTACTTTAAAACAAGGCAAAAGTTTTAATAGTAATTCCAAGGTTAGCAGATGAATTTCTAAAAAAACGGTTAGCGTCAGTAGCAGTGTAGTCTTGAAATACAGGACTCGGAAGGCCAAGATACCACCTTCGGCTTTTTAATACAATAAGTAGCGAAACTTGAAGTCAAAATGCTACATACTAGGTGAACAATGATCACAGAATAACCAGTAATGATACAGTAACCCTAAAAAAGTAACAAAATGCGGAGTGAAACCAAACAATATTCTCCAGGTTTTCTGGAGGGCTGTTAGGTTATGAGCTATGGCTATGGCTTCTGGGCATTGAATAAGAGACAAGTTAAATACACCGTCAGAAAACAAGTTAACTGAAATAAAGTTGAATAACTAAATTGAAACTACTGAGAATGATTCACTTGAAACTAATAAATTGAATAAAAATGAAAACAAATTGGACCAATCGCTAGAATGACTATTTAACCAAAACGATGCTCCGACATAAAGCAGCACTGGAGCTGTGCAGCCCACACTGTACTACTTAACAACTGCCAGGTCATTTTTGTCTGCAACAGTGAACGCCGGTGCTTTTGTCCGTACATCAGCAGCTATTGAAAGAGCATCGGCGATGGTCGGGCAGAACTGGTTCTCGTCTGTAATAGAACAAGGATAAAAGGTTGATCCTTCCAATTTTAGTCATGATCATCGCACACAACTGGGCGTGCGATGGGGACGTTGCTTGGAGCGCAGCCAGGGCAGATTTCCGACCAGTTGTAGTCTCGGGCTCTAGTGAATAGTAGTCATTGCTCGTGGAAAAGTACGTTGAGCGCCGGTCTACATCGTCGCCTCACATACTCCTAACTTTTTGTAGGGCGATGGGTCTCAAGAATTTTTTTCTGTAACTTCTAGGGCTGATCAGATAAATAAAGGAGACGCTGGAAAAGCTTCACAAAAAACCTGTTTTTCCCAGAGGAACCTATCTCTATTCACAAAAAGCCCATTCATCTGAAAGAACCTATTCCTTACATAAAAGAACCTATTTCTTTAGAGCAGTGGAAGATCCCCAGGCCGCAAGCGAGGACTAAGACATGAAAAACATAAAGCGAAATATACGACAGGCGCACCAGCGCTCAAAACCTCAATTCATTCATACAAGTGGTGACAGACAAGTGGGCAGACCTAGTAGAGCGAATTGAAACCTATCAGTTGACCTTCTTATCTGTTTTGAGGAGCACGCTCAGGCTCTCTGTTAACTGCGAAGCCCTGCCCGCTTTGCCCTTCCATCTTTCAGAACCGTGCTCCACTTCAGTTATGCGGATGTCTGTGAGATCTCTTGAGTGTCTTACAGACACCATATTTCCAAGACCTTGGCTTTGACCTATCTCAGAACTTGCAACTTCAAGCTATTGCACTCTCATTTACTTGTTGGAATATCGCGATGACCAATATATGTAGATAGCCTTGTTTGCTGCTGACGAACTGGCCACGCCCCGCGTGTCATGGAGAAGGGCTTGGCACGGCGCCAGCCCGTTACGTTTCTTTTTTTGTTCGCAAGATGATGAAACTGTACCATATAGTTCGTATCGTGGTTTCCAACCAGCTGTTGTGGTTTACTCGCTTGAACAGCTGGTGGAGAACGGGCTAACGGCGTATCGAAACGACCATCACTGACACCCCCCTTTAACCGCAGCGAACAAAACAGTACTAGCTTGGAAAATATGCAAGGGTCAAACTGACGGAATGACTTGAAGAGTCCTGCAAGCGCATACTGCCGCCGAATGGAACCTAAAATTAAATTATTCGTTCCGTTGGAGAGAGACATCTTATTACAAACTCACTTTTCATGTTGGCTAGAATCAGAAACACTTGTTTGGAGCGCAGTTCATCGTTCACCTAAATAAAGGATAAAGCATGAAGCTTTCGCGGCCGATCACTGTAATCCAATCCAGGATCTCAGTTGCTTATGAATGCGATATAACCTATACAATGACTTGCGGGGCCAGCCGATGTACAAGTCAGTGTTTTATCCTCCCAGACGAATCTGGTACCAGTTCACTGCCCCCAGGAGGTCGAAGGCTTCGCTGGCCTTGGTAGGATCCTAGCCGGGATCTGACTTCGGATTGTCCATATAGTAAGTGGACCACTTGTCGCTACACAGCACTCTGCCCGAATCTTCTATATGGGAGCGCTACGTTGAAGTTCGCTTGAGCGAAGCATTGTATAGCTCTGTCGGAAATAGTTCCGCGGGTCAAGTTGCTCATTCGTAAGGCAGCGTTCAGACTTCGCGACCGAAGCGCTGCCGTTGCAAAATCTGAACGCTGCCTAAGTTTTTGAAGAAGAGATAGCATCTGCCTTGATATCTATCCTTCTGGAATGCGCTACATGCTTTACTACTATGCTACATCGTAGTGGCATTTTGAATGCGCTTTGGTGAATAAAAGAATGAAAGAGAGCGTGCCGATTAACAAGTCAGTGTTTTACCTTCGCAGACAATTCTGGTACAAGTAACCAAGCCCGAGGAGTGGAGGCTTGATTGATCGATTCAGGATGTGATCCTTGAAGGTTCGCGTCATGCCACTGACGGCTGCCGCTGTTCACCCTCTCTCCACCCTCATAACAAGTTAAGCGGCCCCAAAGGCAAGTTGAGGTTAGTGGTAATCATCAGCCGTGGAAAAGGGCTGATAATTCACTCAGTTCCTTACGATAGTCGGTTATATAATACAAAGGGGCGCAGATTGGAGCGCGTCCAAGGTAGCCACTCTCACCAACAGTGTGGACCCAGGATGGCATCAGTAATGGAAAGGACTACCCCAGCTGCGCTCCATTCAAAGCCCTGTCACCACCTCCTGTTTGCAGGTGTACTAACTGATGTAGAAAACTTGCAATACAATACTAGTACAAGTTTCAAGCTGTTATTGTTTGATAACTGCTGTTTAACGCCGCAGTACGCGATCCGAAAGCTATCACAAGAATGCTGAGTTATGGGCAAAAGTCGGACCACGGACGGGATTCGAACCGGCTCATCACGTTGAACGTGTGAGTGCTGTAAGGCTATGGCACAAATAGCCATTGAGCTGAGTGGTCAAAAGTGGCCTCGGTAGCGTAATAGGGAACGCAACTGCCCGGTAAGCAGAAGATGCGGGTTCGAATCCCGTCCGTGGTCCGACTTTTGCCCATAACTCAGCATTCTTGTGAATACTAATACAATTTACCTCCTTTATGGCCTCGATCCCCATTGCATCCGTATACGTCCATGCACTGCAGTCCAATATGAGCGCTTTCCAGCTCGGTTCCAAAGCCATACTTTCGGGCCTTTTCTTTTCAGTGGTCCCTGGAAAGCACAGAATAAGTTTGTATCTCTTCTCATGTGGCTTTCCCTTGTAGACAGTGGCCACTTACTGTAGGCTGGGGGTTGTCGCCAGTGTCATTGGTGGAAGGGCTGAAAAGGGTGTGACTGAACGCCTTCTCGCATTCCTACTACCAATGACGGCGGCAACAATTGCCCGCCACCAGCAGTCCTGCCCACTGCCTTTCAAGCTAGGGCTCACACTGGTGGTGCTGACGACACATTCGGGGTTGCATCCTAAGCCATGGAGGGCAACATTATGACGACATGTAGTACAGATAGTGGTCCTACCTAGTAGCTCTTGTATGCAATCCTTCAGTAACTCCACATTAGTGAATATTACAGGAGCATCAAATCGTAGAATTGGTGTATCAGTTCGTTGGGCTCTTGTGTAGTTGTGGATAGCACAGAAATTGGTTTTATCTATCTCACCCAGCTCGGTTATACTCGGCCTATAATAAAGGTGTGAAAACTATGTGCTGCAGCGGCTATATACGGCCACTAATATCACATCATCGCGCTGTGCAAAATTTTTATAAAGCTCAAAAAGTAGGAACTACTCCAGGCTCAGAATGGCCTCCCCTTCTTCTTAAAAACCTTCCCCACCTCAACATTTCGCCGTCGAACCGGGAATCTAAAAACACTGCCGCGATACTTATGCATTCTGTTCCTTGTACAAGTGGTCCCGCCTGAATCGTCTGAAATCTCAGAGTTTGTCCTCTCCCCCACGCTGCACGGATGCACACTGAGCAACGAGGGCGCTGCGAGCGCTGTCGGCCACGGTGGAAATTGTCCCACCACATTTCGGCTAAAACATACCAGTGGTGCTACCTCACAAGCAAACGTGGACGCATTGTTGTGTACGAACTTACCATCGGCTCTACTCTTCATTCTACCCTGTCCCCTTTTTCTCTAGTCTCTCACCCACGCGATGGTGTCTCGCTTCTACAGAGATTCAACCAGCGGTGGGGCCTATCTCGGGCTTTCTCGACACTTTTCTGAACTTTTTCCCCACACTTGAGAGCTATTGAGCATCTATGAATTCATAAGATGACAACCAGGAGGAGCATAACGATGAGGATAGCACGAAGTGTCTGAGCCAGGATAGCGAGACTGATCAAGAGCCTGAGCCCATACGATTTGCATGAAATGTGCAGTTAAACGTGATACAACCAGTAGAAACGTACCTTTGGGTATGAGCAACAACAGTTATAAGTGCGAGCACCATTCCAGTAACAAGACCTGTGATGATATCCCAGAAAATAGTGACTACAGCCGTAACAACCCAAACAACCTGAAAAGCATGTTTATAAGACAATTCAGAATTAAAAGGCAAAAGTTTGGCATAGAGAGCTCTTGGTATGGCTCCCTCCCAGCACACAAATGTTATTCAGTCTTGCTCTCGGACGCTATGGGCTGCCACGGAGGCTGATTCTGACGTGGCGCCAGCCGCTTTCCACCAATTTTGATCGCTTATCAGCTCCCAACCCACCTCCCTACTCTTTTGTGTACGCTTGCTATCTAGGTCTCCACCGCCTGTGCCCGAAATGGCAGCTTTCACAAAAACGCAGCCGCATCCGCGCTACACTTGAGCGCCTGGCATGCCCCTCCCAGGGCACGTGATATAGGCTATGACAATCCCGTTGGCACTAAAGGAAAACAAATGTAAAAGAAATGTATGTATGTAAATTCAAATGTAAAAGACTAACCACATCTGACTTGGAGAACCTCCACAGATATTTCAGTTCAGTGATCCTCGATAGCAATGGGGACAGGGCTACGACAACTATCGAACTCAGCACGCACGTTGGTAGATCATGAAGTAACGGACCAATCACAAAAATTACACATAGCATCGCACATGATGCTACCAATCCAGACACCTTGAACATGAAAAGAAACTCGGAAAGGTGTAACTCATATTAAAGAGGAATCGAATACCACATACGCTCCTTATCCCTGACAGGAGTAAGCGCGGCGTTTGGCTGAAATCACGTTTAGCTGAAGTCCGTAGCCACGCCCACCACATCTCAGGGATTTGGAGTGTAGTCTTGTTCGCTACGGATGCCGGGGCTTGTCAGGCGGGGGGGGGAGCAGCTGAGTTTGGCATGCTGTCAGCCATTTCTCCACAAACTGTTGAAGAGGACACACGACAACTAATGGAAATTGGTGGAAATGCGGTCGCGGGCCAAGTCAATGCAGCCCCCTTATACGCCCAGCATTTGCAGCGAACAATACTACGTTTGTTCGGAACCCCTTCAAAACGTAGCACTCGTGAAGAAATCCGAACACCCGTAGTATTCGGGTTTCCACCTTTGAAACAGCCAAATTATGGATCGTCACTTCCAAGACAAATGGCTGAATTCGAGCATGATGGTCCCCACCTGAATTTGAATACAGGGCACATCATTGGTTGAGGAATCCCCATAGGGGGGGGTCGTATTTGGCCGCCAGGAGAGGGGGGTCGTAATGAGGGCGGTAGCCAGTATCGAGCAGCGCAAAGGTCTCAGTGTGCTGAGTCCAGAGTAGCGGAACTCGCTTTGTAGAGAACTCGGATATGTAAAAGAAATAGTAGAAAACTTTCAACCATCAATTAATCCGAAATAACTGAAATTATTATTATAATAAGTCGACATTATCTCGTAAGTCCGTTGATGACTGAACAGTACAACTCATACTCTGGTTCGTTGCGGATGATGGGGCGTGTCCGCGATTACGCTTGGCGCTGAGCCAACCTCTTTTTTCAACAAACGACAGGACTACCATATCGTTCGTACCAGACGTTTTCCAGCAGTTGGTCTCCTTTATCGGAGACAGCAATTGGCGGAGCACACATCTGGCGGCGTCGACACAGACACGCTCCATCATCCGCAAGGGAAAACACTGTAAACAAGTGCACAGGTTCGCCATGGATCTCCCTGAATCCTATAGACACATTTGCTCGCGTGGACAGACATTACGCACAAATTGCACCATCCCATCACCTCTGCGCGGACCTCAGTGCGCGGCGCATCCAAAGTCAGCGTGATCGGCGCTAAACGAACCATATTCTGCTCCTGCTCCACCACAGGATACGTTTTTCATGCGTTCCTGGTTATTCGAACACGCTCACTTGAAACGGTACACAGGAAACGGGTTTTTCGCGCAGCTGGGAGTGTTCCCCAAGAAATCCCCATAGCGAGATCTCATGAATCCCGAGAACTTCAGAAACAGCTCAAGAGGTTTTTAGAAAGAGAAAATCTTTAAACACTCGAAACCGTTCTCAGATTTGTGAAATGTTGAGTTACAAAAAAAAATATATTGATTCAAACCTGTTCAGTTGAAATCACTCCCCAACGAATCCTTATGGCTTCTCCGTGATTTTTGCGACCTTCATAAACGTTTCAGTACTTTTAGGAAGTGCAAACCTTCCTCTACACGAATACGGTCTCCTCTTCCCCACAGGTCCGCTTTTGAGGAAGTTATGGTCCTTCAAAGACACCCCACTTTGCTGAAAGTTCGCGCTCCAGTGCTAAAATTGACGAATAATCTCCGGTCACGGCTGCAATTACATACGCATTTCTGCTACCGTACTCCACATCTCGGGTTAATGCATTTTTAGCGCATTTCTTTTTTGTTTTTTTTCTGTTTCTGTTCTGCCGCTTTTTGTTTTTCGTTTTAGTCATAGTCTCATTTAACTCGCATTTATGCTGTGTTTATGCTACTCATCCTGTTTTTGATTACAAACGCTTGCACATAAGTAAATCAACTCAACTTAGGTAGGACATATCTATTTTTTATATCTAATTGTTTATATCTAATTTCAGGAAGTATGTAACGTCAAACAGTAAACAGGGGGGGGGTCGTACCGAACCCCCAAAAAGGGGGAGGGGTCATACAGGCTCAACCGAAATCCCATCAAATGCTGTGCCCTGTTTGAATAATCGATCTTGCATAGTTCTAACCTGCGTACGAGCTCCAGCCCTTTCGT
>MU912956.1:0-15161 GCA_036418165.1 Cooperia oncophora
ATACGGTCAGCTAAAGACGCTCTGTGGATAGAAGCAATACTCAGTAAGTTTCCGAAAGACATTGTTGAACCAGTGCTTATAAAGACTCGGGAATACGATGGTCTCACTGTGGATGCGATTATGGAATTAATTAGTGGCGAGATTTCGACCAAGGCCTACATTCAATCGAGGCTTCAATTCAGTGAGCTCAGGAAAAACCTAAATACAGATGACACCGACATAACAGGGCAGGCATGCGCGATATGTGAAAAGAACGGGCATTATACATGGCAATGCCAATCGTCGCTACCGGTAGTTAAGAAACGAGACATCATAGTTCGCAAGCGCTTATGTTGGAAATGCTACTCACCTCATCATACGAGCATACAATGCTCTAGAAATAATTGCCGCTTATGCGGAAGAATGCATCATGTTAAACTCTGCTTCACCAGTGAGAATGCGGTCGAGCGCATTTCTCCAGTCAAAGCAGAACGTTCCGGTGATTCCCGCGAAACCCAAAGAACAACAGAGCAGCCAAGGAAACAACGCTGCAAGCATGATGAACAAGAAACCGAATAGTGGGCAAACCAACACTTTTTACAACACGGGTTTGCAGCAGCGCAAAGGCCACAATATCAACATTCACGTGGACGATGACAGAGGATGGGACGCCACCGACGATCCGCAGAGCAGCGAAGCGATTACGGAGAATGAGGAGGACTATACCGAACGAGAAATATCCGCGAATCATACCAACATTGACGTAAATGTCACCAATCCAAAAAAAGAGCAAATAGCTCTCATGACAGCTGAAGGAAGTATTTGGAATCATGAAGCGCAAAAGTTCGACAAAGCCATATTCTTTTTTGACACTGGCGCCCAAAAAACGGTAATCCAGGAAGATTTCGCGAAGAAATTGTGCTTGCCGCAACTAAAAACGGAGACATGCATAATGTCTGGAATAGGAGGAAAAACTGAGACGTTCGAAAGCAATATTGTACATTTGAAGATTGGTACAGCGTATGGAAAAGACCTGGAATTACTTGTACGAACTAAACCCATTCTCACCAATGGATTCCCTGCTGTAAAACTATGCCCTATTGACAAAGACTTCCTTGAGCGGAAGAATCTTCTGGTGTGTAATCCGCATATAAGGGGCGAGCACCACGTGCCACATGTTCTGGTGGGACTTGACTACTACTTCAGCTTCGTCCTAGATACCTTGAAGACTCCTTCAGGACTTCGTATAGCTAACACCATTTTCGGACCCACCGTATACGGGAGAGGATTCACTGATGTAGGCGATAATGCCATGGCCGCCATGCCGCAAATCTCCTACAGCATGACAGCCATTGAAGAAACGGAGCATGAAATTTTGAACAAATTATTCGAGCTTGAAGGCATAGGCATATCCTCCGAGGAAAGTGATGAATGTAACAACTTCCTTGAATACTACAGGAAATATTCAGAGCAGGTGTCGTTCGAAAATGGGTACGTCACTGCGCCGTTCCCACTCAAAAGTGCTGTACAAGACCTAGCAGATAATTACAGCATGGCCTTACGACGCTTGACAAGCCTGCAGGGTCAGTTGGAGAAAAACACCCCTCAAAAAGAGTGGTATTGCAAAATACTCAAACAGTATGAAGCGGACGACATCATAGAACGAGTATACAGCAAGTCTCGAAACTCGGTTGGTGTATACTATATGCCCCATACAGGAGTGTGGAAACCTCAAAAACCGAAGCCGTTGCGAGTAGTCTTCGACGCATCATCGAAGCGTAAAGGACAGCTATCTCTAAACGACGTAACTCATAAAGGGGAAACCCTCGTCAAAAAAATCCATGACATCCTTATAGCAAGTCGAACTTGCAAAATCATTCTTCTTTGTGATATAGAAGCGGCTTTCACACAAATTCGGCTACTAGAAAGTCATAGAGACCTCTGCAGATTCCTTTGGCTAAAAGACCTCAATAAACCGCCCACCCAAGACAATATCGTTGAGTATCGGTTCAAGAGAATTCCTTTCGGGGCGAAGCCATCCCCCAGTATCCTAAACATGTGTCTCTTGTCATTTCTGCAGTCCAAAAACAATACAATTGCTAAAGAAATCAGCACAAATCTCTATGTCGATAACATCCTCCTCTCGGCGGATTCCCCACCTGACGCTCTAGACAAATATAGAGAGAGCAAAGCGCTACTTGCAGAGATAGGAATGAACCTAAGAGAATACGTTTCGAACTCTGACGAGGTCAACAATGCTATTCCTCAACACGACAGAGCCCCTAGCGGTAAGATCAAGTTGCTCGGAGTAACGTATGATACCGTATCCGATAAATTCCATCTTACAGTCAAGATCGCAGTACAACGGGATCTGACCAAACGTGATATTGTAAGCCAGCTCAACTCTATCTACGATCCAATCGGTATAGCAGGGCCATTGACTATACGGCTCAAACACCTGATGAGAGAAATCTACGATAGTGGAATCGAGTGGAAAGATCCCGTACCACAACACCTAGCAGAATTATGGGCCCAAACATGTAAGGAACTTGACAATGCTTCGATTTCGGTAGCTCGCTACGCTTTCGACGATGATGTCGGCCCATTTACGCTATGGATTTTCGCAGACGCTAGCGCTCAAGCACTAGCGGCTTGTGCCTTTTTTCGCAACGAAAACTCTTTGAAGGTAACTGAACTAATCAGTGGAAAAACCCGGCTCACGCCCAAGAAGACCAAGCAAACCATTCCAAAGCTCGAAATGTTAGCGATCCTCATGGCTATACGCCTTGGAAAGACTATCATCGCAGCAAGCAACAGACCGATTGCCACTGTGAATATCCTCAGTGATAGCGAAATCGCTCTGTGCTGGGTGACCGGCATGTCCAAACTGCCTGTGTTCGTGGAAAATCAGAAACGTCGTATTGTAAACGTGAAAAAGTCGTTAGAACTCCAAGGAGCCTCCGTAAAATTCTGGTATGTACCAACAGAAAAGAATCCTGCGGATGCAGGAACTCGTGGTGCTAGAGCGGACCACGTTCACACACTTCCCTGGGTCCTTGGTCCACAGTGGCTAGGGGAGCAACAAACACCGTGTCTGTTGACATATAAACCCATAACCGACGCCGAATCACTCGCAAGCTCAGATGAAGAAATGAAGACAGAAAACGCGACAGTCCTACACATCGCTGCAAAAACATCAGAAGAGCCGAGGCGAGAGCATGGTTTAATCTCTCTCTCACGATTCTCTCGCTTGGATAAAGCAATAAGGACCGTAGCCAGGGTCTGCAAAATCATCCGAATATGGGTAAATAAAGTCAACAGAAACCGAAGGGATGGCCCCAGTATTCGTCTAGATAGGATATATGAATTTAGGGCATCGTTAGACATCAATGGCGAAGAATTCTCCATGGGCGAAACCATCCTGTTCGCAGACGCGCACAGGTCCCTATCCTTGCAAGAAATTCAGAAGAGATTCCCTCAGAAAAAAGTGTTCCGAGATGCCGCAGGCGTCATACGTAATCAGTCAAGACTACAGAACTCCATCCTTCCGGATGATACCAAGAACCCCATATACATTGACAAAGACTCAGAGCTGGCGCGGCTCATTCTAACTGACATTCATCTCAAGAACGCACATTGCGGAAAAGATCATACGTTATGCATAGCTAGAGCACGATTCTGGATACCCCGCCCATCAGGTGCTTTCAGAAAATTTGTAAAGAACTGCACCACATGCAAAAAGTGGCAAGGTCTCCCTTTCGCCGCACCGGATATGCCATCACTTCCACACGACAGAGCCATTCTCACAAGACCCTTCGATAAAATTGGGTGCGATTTTATGGGACCATTTCCAATCAAAGAAAACAAAAAAGGTTACATCTGCCTCTACACATGTCTCACAACCAGAGCCATACATCTCGAAGTAGTTGAAGACATGTCTGCAGGAGCTTTCCTCAACTCTTTCAAGCGGTTCGTATCAAGACGCGGAGTCCCGTCGTTGGTCCGCACAGACTGTGGCTCCAATTTTAAGCTTGGGCAAAAAGTCATAGAAACCCTGCTAAGACCCCAACTCGATGATGACAATTGCGGGGAAAGCTGTGTCATGTCCTACTGCGCTGAAAAGAGAATTCAATGGATTTTCAATCCACCCGGAGCGCCGTGGATGGGCGGAGCATGGGAACGTCTAGTGGGTACGGTCAAGCATGCATTCAACAAAGCAGTGGGGAGAAAGAAACTGACGTACCCAGAGTTTTCCACGATTGTCGCAGAAATAGAGGCGCTAGTCAACACGCGACCTCTGGTTGCTTGCTCTTCCGACGTCGAACAAATTCCCTTACGACCCATCGATTTTCTCCAAAAATTTCTCAGGTACGCGGTTACTCCTCTCGATCAAGAGGAACTGCAAGATCCCTCGTTCGACCCACAGTTAATACAGTCGGTTACACAAGTGAAGCAGGCACTGGAAAACAGCGAGGGAATAGCAGAAAAATTCTGGGAAAGGTGGCACTCCGAATATCTCACAGCCTTGCGAGAAATGCAGACAATTCAACGAAAACAAGCTAGACATCAGAAGCTAAGAGAACCAAGAATAAACGAGATAGTGCTCGTAGAGCAGGAAAATCTACCTCGCGGTAGCTGGTGTTACGGCAAAATAGTCGACGTGATAAGAAGCGCCGATAACATGGTGCGATCGGTGAAAATCCTAATGCCTAATAACCATGTCTGGCTCAGACCTTTGAGCAAAATCTATCCTCTAGAGATTTCATCGCTCGAAGACGACATCACAGCTAAAGATCCAACTCCTCAACAGGAAGAGCAGAATTCGACGCATGAAGCCATTCCCCCAAGGCCACAACGACTCGCAAAACTGAAAGCTATTCAAGGAATCAGAGACAGCTCGGAAAATACTAGCATACATTTGAAACGAGCGGTTTCACCGGTGAATGCAAGTGTAGCACTCCTAGCGACAATTGTACTGCTGTCAGCGTCATCTCAGGCAGCAGCTTCTCCAAAAATCTGGTGCAGAAAAGATTCATTGCAGGTGATTCCTCCAAAAGGCAATTTCACTCTTTGTATTGATACTACATGCAGGTTCCTCTCGTCAACATATGGGAAGCTGACTTTCAATTTCCCACCCACGAGCCAAAATAACACAGTAAATGCCACAATACATTACCTAGAGCAGTCAACCTATAAGATGGCTAAAGTCATTTGCGCCCTCCCACAGGTGTGCGACGTTTCTACAACATTGCTGTCAAGAAATCTTTTGGGGAATCCCCACTGTTGGCCTGTCGGAGCCCTAATATCCATCTCGATAATAGCGTACTGTTTTATCTCTACCTGCATGCTGCTAATATGGGCTATACGAAAGAAAAGAAAGGCACATACGCAGGACAGCGCAGTGGCGCCGTCTCGCATGTCGGAAACAATAAGCCTTAGCTCCCCTCCTCGTGCGATCGGCGGAGATGATAACACTCGTATGACAGTTAAACAACGTCACAACAGTGAATCATCCATCAACTTGAAAACGTTTCGACCGATGTCGGTCGGGCACGCTGTGGTGAACTTAGCGGTACTTCTGTCCGTGATGACGTGTAATCGCGTGAGCACATGTCAGTTGGGATACTCCCGACACCACGCCGAAATGATATGTACGTCACAGCACAATTGCTCGTTCCGTTTCAGCAGAGAAATTCTCTTCAACGACCTAACAAACATGATCTGCGTCAACGTATTGCACGCTAACTCTTCGTTAGGTACCATACAAGTAGAAAGACTCCCGACAGAGCTGCACTGTTCGAAGCGCACGTTGTTTTACACACGAGACACCAAACTTGAAGTCTTTAGCGTGAGACGATGCGCACAGATGGGGTCATGCGTAAACAACACATGCTCGCAAATTCGGCATAACAGTAAGGTCGCTGAAATATTAAATGCCTCCGACTTTCCAGGGTACTCCGGATGCGAACTCTCATGCGGCGGTCTGATATGCGGATGCTTATTGCCGTTCCCTGCATGCTCCTTCTACAGAATCGCTCATATACCGCAGAACATGGTCGTTTATGAAGTGGCGAAATGTCTGGAGTGGAAACCACTCGTAAGACTACAGGTCAACATATCACTACCCCAGCAGAAAGAGCACACTACTCTGACCCTTAGGCCTTATAGCACTCAAAAAAGGGGAGGTGTAGCGTTTCGTGTCATCTCTGTAAGTAAGCCGACTTGTCCATTGCTAACAAGCAAATTCGCAACCGCACAACATGAAGCACTCCTTATACCTGAGCAAGTCAAGTTACCCGTCACATGCGCAACTCGTGAAGAAGCCGCCCAAAATTTTAGCCTTTGCAGAAACCAAATTATATGTGATTGCGACACGGAAGTGAGTCCTGTACGGTGCAACTGCCCTCAAACGTCCATCGCTCAGATAAGATCAGACATTTCCAACGTCTTCCCCGTTTCATCTCCCTTCGTTAAACTCATTCATAAAAATAAAAACATAGTAGCTCTTTCTAAACGAGAAGAGATGACTGTTTCCATAGAAGGAGAATTCATGAGTGAAAGCGCTGAGTATGTGGTACAGCAGGACTTGCACTGTCTCTCTGCACAATTTGACGGGATGCTACAACTGCCAGGAAGGCGCTGCGCTAATGACCTCATGTCGCTCAGCTATCCCGACATGGATCACTACTCCGCAAATTCGCGCACCCATGTTTGTCTCGATCGAGTGTGACACCAACCCACCAGAACCTCAACCATTTCGCTTGACTTCCAGCAAGCAGTGGTCACCCAAGAATGCAGAACCAAATGTGCTGATCGCGAAATCACCTTGCACTACCAAGGCATCCTCGAATACCTGCCATAATAACGATGCTTCTCAGATCTTTGATTCTCACTCCAGCTTGTGGAAAAAATCATCTACCTGGTACAAAAATTGGACGTTTCCGGATCTAAGCCCGCTATTCCTGACGATCAAGAGTCACTGGAAGGCAGCTCTCATACTAACTAGCACCGTTGCTTGTTTTTGCACTGTCACCTATTTTATGGGACCCGCAGCGCTTGTAGCTGTAGGAAAAATCATAGGTCAGTGTATCTGCCTCCTTTTCAAACTAGTTGTTTTAGTAGGTTCGACAGTTTGTGAAATTGCGGCACACGTACTTGCTTCTATATGCAACAAAGAGGCGACCACTAGTCACTCACGACATAGTCAGAACCAAACGTAGATGAATTCATTATCTAACTCCCCCATAACTTAGTATGAGAAATATTCTAGATTTGTTTTCTTGATAGTCTCCCTTCCAACACTAACCGCGGCGCTGGCGCGGTAGGCTCATCTGTCACATAGTCTTCTCCGATCATGGACGAAGTAGACGTCGCGCTACACATTGAACCACTCACTGAGGCCGTCAAGGAATTGAAGGAGCAACTCAATGCATTCGCCATCACTTTCTCTTCCAAGATCGATGCACTCACCAATATGCTGACTCGCCAAGCCGAGGCACTCAACCTACTCTTGGAAAGGACGCAGCCTCGTTCCAATTGCATATTCTGCCCGGTACAGGACAACAAAGACTGCCATCCTACTGGCAGATGTTGCCGCTATCCTGACGCGGTATCGCGGCCTCAGCACAAACCTCGGTCTCTGCAATCGCTGCCTCCAGCCACGGCACAATGAGGACTGTGGTATTATCTGCACCTTTTGCGGAAGAGAACACAATGTTTTGCTGTGTCCTAACAAGCTGTCTCAGGCGACAGCTTCGATAAAAAGAAGGAAGTTTTAAGCGCGATTATCGCGCCCGTCGGAGGATGCACTGGTGTGTGAGTCACCACCAGCGCATTTTCCGTATCGTCAGTGTATTCGCATCTGTTGCTGTATTGGTTCGGCTCATTCTCTTCTACTGATGTCAACGACTGTTCGCCTCAACTTGCCGATTGTTCTACTTTGTCGCCACTACTGTCGAGCCACCCATTCTCCGCTACTCTGTCGTCCCCTGTTATTCTGTCGTCGCTGGTATGGTATTCATCCTGGTTTGCTACTCCTCTCGGAGCACTGCCGTTGCGACGAAGATCCTCCGTGAGACGACATGGTTGTTATCCTCTATTTCGATGGAAGCGATCAACTCGAACATTTCTCTGGCACCGGACCTGCGTTAGTTCGATCGTTATTGAGCACATATTTAGACGTTAACTTATCTAGCTTTATGGTCGATTTCTTTGTGAGGTTGCCTATTTGTAGTTCATTTAGTGTAGTTCTTCGTTTCTCGTTTCCGCCCGCCGGAGTGTCGTGGCATACCACGACTTCTGATATACTCTGGGCAGGCCCTATTCCCTATAGATATGTTCTATGTTGACAATGTATAAGTGTTGCAGGAAAGAGATTGATTCCCATTAGCATTCCTCCGCGTGTTGTAATGTTTATTCTCTCTACCACGTCTATATAAGCGTGTATTTGTAACAATGATAGTTGGAGAGATAAATTCTACCAGCCGGACTACTGTATCAGGCAATTCTCCAGTGTGGCTACAACTATGCTGCGAATTTTTGGGGCTATCTTATCAGCTGTTATCACGTCCTGCCACCAACCAATAATGTTCCCATCTTGCCCACTATCTTACTCCTTGGAACCGAAGTCCTAGCGTCGCTGTGAAGCACACACGTTATCAAGTTGGTGACGCTTAGCTTCTAAGACTCCTTATGGTATCTTATCATCTGTTATCACTTCCTGCCACCCACCACTAATGTTCCCATCCTGCCCCCTATCTTACTGCTTGGAACCAACGTCCCGACGTTGTTGTGGCTGTGGCCGGCGCTATGAATTTAGTGGCCCTTCCCTTCTGAGGCTCCTTATGTTATCTTATCAGCTCTTATCACTTCCTGCCACCCATCACTGATGTTCCCATCCTGCCCCTAACTTATTGCTTGGAACCAACCTCCCGACGCTGTTGTAGGCCGGCGCTATGAATTTGGTGGCCCTTCCCTTCTTGAGGCTACTTATGTTATCTTATCAGCTCTTATCACTTCCTGCTACCTACTAATAGTGTTCCTGCCCGTCCTCCTACATCACTTATCAGTTTGAGCGCACAGTCACTGTTTTGAAGGAAGTTATGAATTTCCGGACAAAGACACATACAGACACACAACATTACCAGTTCACACACCACTACACCACACACACACACACACCAACAGACAAGCTTAGCGGATTATATATAGTAGGATGCCCAACACCACCTAGGATATCCGTGAAAAAAGCATACAGTCCGTCTAGCTACGGCTAATCGTCACCGTATTCCTCAGGCTTTGCGCCTTTTCAACTCCCTTTTTTTGGCCGCTGAAGCCCCACTTGCAAGAAACCCATGTAAAATTTGTGAAGATCACAAAACGGCAGTCCGCGACAGCAGGCATCGATTCGCTACTGGGCAAAAATCTAAGTATTCCGTATGTAGCATATAAGTTTTCCGAATAAATGGTCATTTTGTACCACTAGGAACGAAGTATTCACAGTTAGCACAAACGCTACTGCAACTTGCATGCGGTGGTGTGCGAGAGCCAGACTGGTATAATACTACGTGTGACTTGAAGTACATAATCCATGGTTGGCACAGGTTACGGTGACGGTCAATCTTCTTCTTCTTCTTCTTCTTCTTCTTCTTCTTCTTCTTCTTCTTCTTCTTCTTCTTCTTCTTCTTCTTCTTCTTCTTCTTCTTCTTCTTCTTCTTCTTCTTCTTCTTCTTCTTCTTCTTCTTCTTCTTCTTCTTCTTCTTCTTCTTCTTCTTCTTCTTCTTCTTCTTCTTCTTTTTCTTCTTCTTCTTCTTCTTCTTCTTCTTCTTCTCCATGCAACATATCAAGCCAGCGCTGTTTGGGACGCCCTTTCGGCCGCTTTCTGAGTAACCCGAGCTGGAAGTCCTTTCAAGTCGAAAGCGCATTTCTCACATTTTGTCGAGTATAGTGGCTACATCAGACTTCTTCCCACGACATCTTTACATATGCGATCCCATTGTGTGAGCCCGCCATCCATCGCAACATTTTCGTCTCCACCACACCGAGGCGAGAGCTTCAACTCTTTCAATAGCGGGCTAGCACTCGACACCATACGCGACCGGTCGAACGACAGCTCTATAGATCTTCCGCAGGATTGCATTCGCTGAAGACTGCAGTGGAATTTGATGCTTTCCGACCGCTATCTTTTTTTGTGCCGCATGTAATCAAGTAACTCACCCTGGAACTTAACTCGCCCAATGATAGCCACTGGTAGGATTCTCCTAAGATAAAGGTTTACGAGCGTAGAAAATCTGCTTATCAGTGCCGTCAAAGTGGAAAGGAAACAGCGGTGCAATGACTAGTGTAGCTTGATGTTTCCCGACGGTAATGGGGAACTCCTTTAAAAGTCCCGCTGGTGAACGCACCTGGCTCCGCGCACCCATCGATTAGATCTTCGGACACGCCGTGCTTCTACAAAGCGTACCATATAACTTCACGCGGCACACGATCGAATGCCTTCTCCAAGTCTGTGGAAGGCTACATGCACGGGCTTTCGCTTCTCTTAACGTTTGTCCACCAAAAGGTGTGTGGCATATATGGAGTCGATGGTGCTGCAGTCTGGCACGAACCCACACAGTTTGGTAGAGAGCTGGACGATGTCAGCACGGCTATCAACAATTCGTTCAAAGAATTTCGCGGTGCACGAGAGAAGGCGAATTGGACGAGCGAACTCTTCGAAATCGGCTAACCCTTTGGTGTGGCAGTGAACGTTTTTCTTGAACGGTGGAATCTCTGGTTAGTTTGTCCAAACGATCTTAGTCTCTTCTTCTCGGCAGTACCTGGGACGATTTCCGAATTGCGCAACTGGTGAAGTATCACGTAGTCTAAGGCTGCGTTCACACATTGCGGCAGCGTACGCTAGCGTCCCCAGCGTTCGGCAGCGGCAGTGACAAGGAGAGGATAGATATCGATGTAGCATTTGCCAGCGCAAGCGTAGCGGGGTAAGGAAAGTATAGGTATCTTTCTAGCGTTTGTCCGCGGCAGGGACTAGAGAGTATGGGAGAGTAGGAGAGTAGCGAACGGCTCGATTAGGCGTCGTGGAATTGCGGCGTGTGCAACCGCACCGCACTACTAGACAATACCGTACACTAAATTGGTTAAATTGCATAATGCAATGGTTGAACTGCATAATGCATAATTGTAAAGGATAAAACAACGTGGGATCATTTAGGATCTTTCATAAGGATGAGCATGTATGTGTCGGCCGTATATTCGTCCAGAGAACGTTCATAAGAATTACTAAAAATTCCCAAACGGAACAATTTCCAACAGATCAGCCCTAAAAAAGGATATAGTACCTGCAAAAGACGAGCGTTTTCATAGTTCAGTTCAATTCCGGTGCGACAATGTAATAAACATTCCGTTCCAACAGCCAAACCACAGAATTATGCAATTCAACCATTTTAGCGGTATTGTCTACTAATGCGGTGCGGCTTGCACACGCCGCAATTCCACGACGCCTAATCGAGCCGTTCGCTACTCTCCTACTCTCCCATACTCTCTAGTCCCCGCAGCTGGCAAACGCTAGTGAAACGCTGGCAAGCGCTGGTGAAACGTTGGCAAACGCTGGATCGATACCTATGCTTTCTTTGCCCCCACTACGTTAGCCGTGCGATAGTGTTATGCCAGCGAACGCTAGCCTTACGCTGGTGACGCTGGAGAACGCCAGATATCTATCGTTCCCTGCCAAACGCTGGAAACGGTAGCGTACGCTGCCGCGAATTATGAATGCAGTCCAACACTCGAACCATGTTCAGTCCTCTGAAGTGAACGATTCGGCGCTACTGAACTATTCCTACCCCAAAAACTGAACAAATTTTTCTTGCCGAAATTCTGCCTATAGATGTTATTATGTACGATGTCCTGATCACGAATATGACATTCATTTTTAGCGCTGGCGCCATTTGGCGCCAATAGGCGCCAACATGACGCCACACTTTTCTCACCAGATTTGATGAAAACTTCTATACGGATGTTAATTGACATCCTGATCACGAATATGGCATTTACTTTTGACGCTGGCGCCATTTGGCGCCACTAGGCGCTAGCTTGGTGTTTTCCCAAAATCGATAAAAACTTGCGTAATAGGGTTGTTTGATGCCCTGATCACGAATATGGCATTTATTTCTCGACACCAGCGCCATTTAGCCTTCTGCTAAGGCCGAACCTGGAGGAGTGATTCCCTTCAGGCCAGGCTCAGCCTCAGCAGAGCGCAGATGATCATAGTGTCCTACATTAGCGCCAGCGCCAGGAATAAATGTCATATTCGTAATCAGGATGTCAAATAACCCCGTATATAAGTTTTCATCGACTTTGGCGATTTAGGATGTTTTGGCGCCGGCGCCGGTGGCGCGGGCAGCCAGGCAGTTTCGGCCTAAGCGGATGTGATACTCGTGTTTTCGAGCCACCCCAGTGAGCAAATTTCCAGCCAAATCTGACCTTCTAGAAAGAAGTCGATAAAAAACCGTCCTCGTTTTGGAAGAGTGGGGTAGAGATAGTTCAAGAGTGCCAACGAATCAGTCGGGACCTTGAGTCAAGCTTGAAATGTTTTAAAGACACATGGTACGCTCACCCACATTGAGGGTGTATGTGACTATCAGCCCCCCAGCTGTCGATGTGTCGTGGTTTCCCCGCCCGAAACTGCACGGGGTTAGAGTACAGGGCCGTGGGAAAGTCTAATTCGTCCATGCTCCGCCTACCGTTTATGCTAACAGCCGTTCCGCGCGGCGCGTGTCGCGCGCAGCTCTCTTGGCTTTTTGCCAAGTCCTGTAATTGCGCTTTGGAATACAAGTAAAACGCAATTTCCTGATGCGGATAACATTTTAGGTGCTGCAAAATAAGAAAGAACCGAAGATGATGACGAGGGCTAGAAGAGCAACTGTGCTGCTTCTGCAATATCCCTCAGAGGCCGCGCATTCCCACAGAAACATGAAAATAAAAACGGCCTAAGCACTCGTTAGTTTAATACAAGCAAAACGCAATTTCCTGATGCGAATAACATTTGAGGTGTTGCTCCAAATAACGAATGTAGATGTAAATAAAACAAATGAAAAATTCACGGGAAAGCGCAAATCAATTAAATCGCGTGTAAATTTCTGCGATCCGGCGCCATAGAAATACTTTAAACTAACGAGTGGGACGCTTAGGCCGTTTTTATTTTCATGTTTTGTGGGAATGCGCGGCCTCCGAGGGATATTGCAGAAGCAGCACAGTTGCTCTTGAGTTCTGGCCCTCGTCATCATCTTCGGTTCTTATTTTGCAGCACCTAAAATGTTATCCGCATCAGGAAATTGCGTTTTACTTGTATTCCAAAGCGCAATTACAGGACTTGGCAAAAAGCCAAGAGAGCTGCGCGCGACACGCGCCGCGCGGAACGGCTGTTAGCATAAACGGTAGGCGGAGCATGGACGAATTAGACTTTCCCACGGCCCTGTACTCTAACCCCGTGCAGTTTCGGGCGGGGAAACCACGACACATCGACAGCTGGGGGCTGATAGTCACATACACCCTCAATGTGTGTGAGCGTACCATGTGTCTTTAAACAAACTCGTATGGCAAATAGTGATTAACAAGACAGAGCAGAATTGCATTCACTGAAGGCTGCAGTGGCATTTGATGCTTTCCGACCGCTAACTTTTTTTGTCGGATGAAATCAAGTGAACTTAACTCGCCCAACGATAGCCATTGGTGGATTCCCTGAGGTGAAGATTTACGAGCGTAGAAAATCTGTTGATCAGTGCCATCAAAATAGAAAGAGACAGAGATGCAATGACTTACTCTGTTCGAAGACGAGCCAATTAGTTACACCGGCTCAGGTCCTGTAGCTTACAGAAAGACTGTGCTGGCAACAGCAGCTTCCGCTGAGTGTCATCGAAACGTGAATAGCTGAGCGAAGTGAAGGACGAGCACCATGCCGGCCACCTATATGATATGACCACTTCGTTCTCATCAAGTTTTCGCTCCTGCGCAATGGAAAACTCTGACTATTTGAAAGGTTATGAACTGCGTTAACTTTCGGAAGAAATCAATTTGTTGTCTGTTTTATTAATGAACTGCATTTGTCTTCGTTGTCATTTCACCGGAATACCGTAATATGTGTCAACCCTCTTGTGGTTTACACCCTGGGAGACAGTCGTACGCATGAGCCCAGTCTGAAACCTGGTGGCTTGTGAACATGTCTTTCCAGCGGTGCCTGCAGCTGGCTCCAAGAAGTTAGCCTGTAACATCGGAGACATTGGCATAGGTAACACAACTCAATTACAGGATCAATTTGCACCGGTAAGAGACATTAGCCTTTCTTGATTGTGAAGTTCTTAGGAACGATCTGTTGCATGTAGTAGGAGCTCACACAAGGATCACAAAAATGCGTTTCTGACAATGTCAGAAAAAGTAGTGGAAAAAAAATTGCTGAGGAAAAGCTCTCAGAGCCTTGTTAGGCACTTTTCTAGCTATGGTGCTGGGTAAGCCTAGTTAATGAGACGTCCGTCAACTATGCATCAAGAAAAACGTCATCTACTGAGGTAGCCTTGAAGTTTTACACGATTTCTTCAACATCCTTTCCACAAGTAAGAAGATATTTGGCACCATCTGGTCAAATGGCATCGGCACTATGCATAAGTGTCAGAACCGTTATCAGCTCCACCATTACCCCTGTATACAGAGTTTCCGCGAAAATTTTATTTTGACTTCATGGTAACTGGCCCAATGCTAGACCACTAGCTATCAATATCCACAAGTCGTTATCCGGATTCGTTACATGAATCTTTCTCTTTACCAGTATACAAACGCATAATTAATAAAACTGAAAAATGATACACCGCATCTCAAAGCCAAAGAAGAACAAGTTCGCATTTTCGGTAAGGGACAATAGGGGGTATTCAGTTCTTCGATGAAAGCCTGGACGATAGGAGTCGAGAGTGGTCCAGGATGCTCGTTCACACGTTCTGGGACCAATATGGCGTCTTTTCAAAGACGTACTGCTTCGAGAAGGCAAACTTCGCTACGGTTGGTCTTGACTGTGACCTACACTGACATGGAGATGTGAGAGTTCGCTTGTCACTGCCAACCCAATGGGGGGTCCGTAGACACCAGGAGGACTCAGGAAGATTTTTCGCCGAAACTTCGTATAAAAGAGTGAGTGATGG
>MU912956.1:17678-38111 GCA_036418165.1 Cooperia oncophora
TCGATAATTGCTCTCGATCAGCTGATTCCTGCCGCATTTTCGCAGTATTTTTGCTAGATTCAGCTTGTTAAAGCTGAAATTTTTCGACTTTTGACTTCAATGTTATGTTATGTTAATGTAAATGACGAAGATGAATATTTATTTGTCTTCAAACTTCACACGAGGTTGTTAACACAGTAGTAGGCTAACGTTTCGGCACGATTGCCTTCTTCGGAGCCTGGAAGTGGAAACCAATTTATGATTTATACGATCAAATGTCATACCACCCTACGAGACCTTCGAGACCCACTAGACCATCCCATAATTAATAGGGAAAAACCAAATACCGTACCTTTGAGATCACGAGATCAGCCCGTTCGACGATGTGGTGCTTTGTCGGCCGTGATCGTATCCAGGATCCGGTGGGAAGGCTAACCTTATATAGGGGGTTAGCTCGCGCGTGATTGACACGCATTCTCCCCTGCGGTTCATTTTTGGATCCGTGACCCGAATCCAAAATGCCTCCAGGGTTTTTCGCGCGGATGTTTGAGTTGCATACGCAAGGATGTTGACCCTGACCTCAAAACACACATTACATTACATTACATTAGACTTACACGCGAAAAGCCATCTGATGAGTGGCTTCCCTTCCTCAATGTCCAAGTAAAGTTTCAGGGATCCAACCACTTCACCAAGTGGTATAGAAAGCCCAGCAGTAAAAACATCATTCTCCACTGGCGATCAGCGCACCCTCTTCAGACGAAGCGTGCTGTGGTCAGGAGCATGTTCCGGACCGCAACACAAGTATGTACAGGAGAGGAGGAGAAGAAAGAGTCCGTGGAAATGGCTCGAAAAATCGCTGAGCTCAATGGCTACGAACGCCCTTCACCTTTACGTAGGACGACGGCAAATGGTGCAGCCAGTAGATCCAGAAACTTCTTGGACGGGAAAATACCCTTTCCAGTACCCTTCATCTCCGATGAAGTAAGCACTTCCATAAGGAAGTGTCTGAGGAGATCGGGTCTGGAGAATATTGTTGGGGTAGTGGAGGTCCCTCCCGATAACCTGAAGCGACGTCTCATTCGGAATCGTCTCTACGACCGCACATGTCAAACATCAGACTGCGTAGTCTGTCCCAATGGCAGGCCTGGAGACTGTGCGGTTACAGGGGTGGTCTACAAAATTTCATGTCAAAAATGTGGAGACGAATATATAGGTGAGACGGCTAGACCACTGTTTGTGCGGGTTAGGGAGCATTTGGATGGGAAGGTCAGGTCGCGTACCTCGACTGCTCTTGGTTGCCACAGGGTCGAAAGTCATAACGGAGAGGATTTTGAGGTCAGGGTCAACATCCTTGCGTATGCAACTCAAACATCCGCGCGAAAAACCCTGGAGGCATTTTGGATTCGGGTCACGGATCCAAAAATGAACCGCAGGGGAGAATGCGTGTCAATCACGCGCGAGCTAACCCCCTATATAAGGTTAGCCTTCCCACCGGATCCTGGACGATCACGGCCGACAAAGCACCACATCGTCGAACGGGCTGATCTCGTGATCTCAAAGGTACGGTATTTGGTTTTTCCCTATTAATTATGTGATGGTCTAGTGGGTCTCGAAGGTCTCGTAGGGTGGTATGACATTTGGTCGTATAAATCATAAATTGGTTTCCACTTCCAGGCTCCGAAGAAGGCAATCGTGCCGAAACGTTAGCCTACTACTGTGTATAACAACCTCGTGTGAAGTTTGAAGACAAATAAATATTCAACTACTATGCCGAGGTTTATCGAGAACCGGACATGGCGACTACTCCGCAACGTTCGAAGATGAGTATTCTTACGGAAATTATATCAAATTGCATGAATTTAGCATTAAATTGGGAAAAAAATTGAAATTGGGAATTTTAGCATGGGAAAGCGAACCATTAAGGCAACTTCGAGCTTCAAAAAAGTGTCAGAGATGGTTCTCGATAATAACGAGATCACATCTGAGACACTGCTTTGAAAACTCGGTCAATATCCTTACATTCTATAAACCAGTAACTTTGTGTGTCGGTTTGTATGTTTGTAGGTATGTATGTATGTATGTCTGTCCGTCCGCAAAATGCTTCACGGGTTCGAGTTCGCTGGAGGAGAAAACGACCGCTAGGCAAACCGGTAACCGACTGGGAGGATGTAGCAATCCAATGATTTGATTGTGATAACAGCCTCCGCTATATAAGACAACCATTCGGTACACTCTCCGAGCCATTGCACGAGCTGCTGCCGTGGCAGCTGGACGTGTGCTCGTGCGGGGGCAGGGTGGGGGTGCCCAGTCGCCCTGCCTCCCTCTCCTGCACGTGCTCAGCCGGAGCTGGGCACATGTATGGGAGGGAGGCAGAGTGAAGGGGTCGCGGGGAGGGGGGTACAGTGAGGGGTGCGTAGCGCGCGTTTCAGTAGAAACGCGCACCAAGGGATGAGGAAACAACCGCTAACAAAACTGCAAGCCAATCTATGTTACCGTAACGAACTAAGAAGTTGTTTTGGTTGTGATAACACTCCACGATATACCACTACACTCCGAGCCATTGCACGGGTTGCTCGCGTGGCAGTTGGACGTAAGTGCGTGCAAGGGGCAAGGTGGGGGGATGGAGTGGCGAGTACGGAATGGGGTGAGGTGAGGAAGGTGGGAGTTAGTATCGAGTGACCCCTTCTCCCATCCTCACTCCCTTGCGCGTACTCAGTCGGATCTGAGCCCATGCAGGGGAAGGAGGCATATGGATTGAATCGGGCAAACTGGGTACAGTAAGGGGATGCGTAGCGTACGCTTGAATAGGAGCAGGCGGCAAGAGAGAAGGAAAGAACCGCTAGCAAAACTGCAAGCTAATCCATGTTACAGCAACGAACTAAGAAGTTGTTTGGATTGTGAATCTCCCCCGCTATCTAAGCCAACCACTGTGATAGACTCTGTGCTATTGCAGGAGCTGCTCGCTTGGGAGCTGGACGTGAGCACGAGCAAGGCGGTGGTAAGAACAGTGGCGGCGTAGTGTCCCTATGTTGCACCAGCTGCTCACGTGGCGGCTGCATACCACGTGCCAGTGGGCGACGGTTAAATAGGGTCAGTGGGATATGATGTGGTGAAGGGGTACCAGATGAGGGCGATTTCGCGAATAGGAGCACATAGCGCCTGCGGCGGTAAGGCGTCTACGGTTGCGATAAGATGAGAAGAAAATGGATCGACCGCAATCGGAACTGAACCGATTAATGTTGCATTATCAAATTGTGGTAGCGTTTTGATAGTCATAACCAGGGTACAGCATGGGGATGTGTCAAATGGCGGTGTGGGTACGACCCCCCCCCCTCGAAGAGGGTCCAGATACGACCCCCCCCTCCTGCTCTAACTGACAACCAGATGCATGTTCACCACAAATGGCTTCCTGAAATGGAATCTGGATTCTCGAAAGGCGCACTCTGCTCTAAAATACAGGAAATAAAAGGCTGTTTCAGCCTCATGCAATATGAGGCTGAACAACAGCCTCGCATTACTACAATTTTGTCTTAGGATTCAAAATAAAACTCCTCGTTCGATAACTATGTATGACATGCAACTTGTAACAAGAAACACAATTGAAATAGCGGCTAATGGTGATCATTGATAGGCTGAATTGGTGAAAAAAAATAGCCCCAAGGTGAGCGTGTCAGGGCCCAGATGTGCATTCAATGAATGGTGACGGGGAAATAATGAAAACATGCACGACACAACAAAGCGAAACATGGAAAATACAAAAAATGCAGAGCTAAATGAAAAAAGGATAACCAGGCCGGCAGTAAATCGTTCCATACTTGGCTATTATCGATCAGGCTGCAGGGCGCAAGGCTGCGACCGCTTTCTTTGGAAAAACGTCATTGGAGCGCGGTTGTTGGACTTGCCAACGTCCTGGGGTCTGTTCGGGGGGTTATATCTTTTTTAGGTGCGGAGCTTTTGAGGAATGGTGAGCAGCATGCAACGGCAAAGTTTCTACTGTTGTGTATTCTACCTAGTTGCAAACTGAACAATCCCCCGTTGGTGAAATATTCCGGATGGGTTTTGGATAGGCTAGGGGTAAATCGCGAGCTGGTTTCCATGCTTCACGAGGATTGCTTCGTTCAAACGCAATTTCATCAGGACTGAAGTCGTCTTGAAACCCCTCCATCTTTTCTCTTTCCAATAAGCTTTACAGTTTTTCTGAAGACCCACTAGTTCAGGAGATATTTTAGATGGGTCACAGATGCGCCACCCTCTGACCCACCCGAAAAATTGACTCCTTATGTGCCATTGTGAGGATACACCTTCGGAAACTTCAGTGTGCCTTCAAAACACATATTTCCCTTCAAATGAGTGAAAGAGAAGCTCGGCTATCTCTGATCGATTTGGTCCGTGCGCCGTGCATTAGGCTCCTACGCAGAGGGTGGAAAGGTGTAAATTCTGATTTCAGGTGCTTTTATCCATGCAAGCAGATGTTTGTTTAGGGTTTGTAAAGGACAACACGCACGAATCTGTTTGAGACGTATTATTTAGTCATCTACGTACTTACGAGTTCATGCTATAAACTGACACTTATTTATTTATTTATTTATTCTTGCTATATTGCTAATAAATCTTTTATTATTTTGTATTCCTATTTACATCCGGGTCTTCTGAAGCTTTCCGTCCGTTCCATTACCCTTAGCAATGACACCTTTGTACTGTTTGATGCCTAGCGAGCCTACTTTTGCGATACTCCCCACGTCCCCGCGGCCAAGTACGAACCCATTCTTGGGGATTTCCCATGAAAAGAGGGCTGTTAAACGTAGCATTTAAAGCTGTAAAGAATACACTCATAATAAACTTCATTTTTTTAAACATCTTGACTTCCATAGCTCCACTCCCACTATCAACTGAAATGTCGAACCATTGCTCGGCTCTGAGTGACCCTTGAGATTACGACCCCCCCCCTCCCCAGCGGCCAAGTACGACCCCCCTAT
This sequence comes from Cooperia oncophora, assembly GCA_036418165.1. Classification (NCBI taxonomy): domain Eukaryota; kingdom Metazoa; phylum Nematoda; class Chromadorea; order Rhabditida; family Trichostrongylidae; genus Cooperia; species Cooperia oncophora. The sequence goes on from MU912956.1 coordinate 22,637, forward strand.
GGGTTTCGCACAACGATGCTGTACCCTGGTCATAACACCCTCCACAACATAACACAACCATTTAGTGCACTCAGAACCATTGCACGGGCTATTCGCGTAGCAGCTGAGCGTGACCTGTAGGGTGGCTGAGCGGGGAATAGCTGAGGTTAGTTTGGGGATAGGTGAGGTGAAGGGGTACCATATTGGCGCGACCGACGCTCGCCTGAACAGGAGCACGCAGCGACTGCGGAGACCGAAGCATCCATGGCTGTCATAAGATGGGGAGGAGAGTAATCGATTATCCATGACCAGATTTTGAACTTTTCATTATGAAAGTGCCCTGCGATCATATGGCGCGTTTCTACATTTATTTGATTAGAAGACAGCGGTTAGTCACCATGAGAGCATCATAAATGCCTAAGACAGTAGTATCGCCCTGCTTATGCCTTACTTTGCTCCTTTCTTTCACGAGTTAAGAAGTGAGGCTCTAAAGCAGTTGCATGAGCCCGGCGAAGCCGGGCTTCCAAGAAGGAGGAGAGCTCGGCGTTAGCCGGGCGATCCGACTGGTCATCAAATAAGTGGGATAATAAGGATAAGTTTGGAGAAATTGCGAAAATCAGAAAGAAAAACAGTTTCCTAGGGAATTTCATGCTAAATTCATGCAAAATGTGGAATAATAAGGAAGGTACTCACCTTCGAACATTGAAGTCAAAAGTCGAAAAATTTCAGCTTTAACAAGCTGAATCTAGCAAAAATACTGCGAAAATGCGGCAGGAATCAGCTGATCGAGAGCAATTATCGATCGGTAAGAGCCAGAGCGGAAGAGTGGGTAGACGGTGCGGCGGCGTGTGTTAGAGCGCAGAGTGCAGAGTAAGAGACGGAGAGGCAATGATGATAATCTCCTGAAAGTTTTCGGCTTCCCATCGACACGCAATCACCGGAACGCTCGCCAGCGTGGTCGTAGGGAACGCCCCACCGTCCGGTGAGCGCTCAACTGTACTAGTTTTGCATCTCACAAAGGCGAGAGGATAGCGCCTATCGCTAGTAAAGAGTCGACCGCCCCGCCCACCTGGCGACCACGACGCCCAACTTCATTTCTAATGGTTGCCTGATGGTGTTGTTCCATTGCTGCTTCTCTCCACGTCGTGTGGTGAGAGTGAGGTGATAAGGGAAAACAGCTGATAATCAACAAGTGAGAACTCGTGCAACCACTCCTTCTCTTCGCCTTAAGCACGTACAACCGCTATTCGGTATGAAACTCCTTATAGGGCATTTTGCATGTTTTCTTTTTGATTTTTCTTCACTAATAGGTTTCTTGCTACCTTGCTATTACTACCTGAGCCGCATACTCATCGAAATTTGCAACGCGGGCGCTGCCTTTAAGTGGTATATATTCGGGTTATAGACATTATCAGACACGTAAGATTACAAAAAGGTGGAGATATGAAAAAATGCGAAAATTCAGTCCCAAGGGGATCCGATCCACAAACCATTGGCCCGTTGGGCCACTGCGTTATCCACCACACCATACGTCGACGCAAAAGGCGACTCTGCGGGAAAGTTTGAAGGAAATTCAGTATTATCCTTCTACATGCTAAGTTTTCTCCAAATTATTTTGCGCTGTTTTCGATGCTTACTTAGTGACACCTCATAGGTTATACATGCTTAAAGTACAGTTAGGACATGCCCCATTAAAGGCACGGTCCGCGATCAGGTGTCGAAGTTGAAAATAGGAGGTTAGAGTGGTGGGACGAACAACCTTGAACCGGTTTCGCGGCAAAAAATTCTAAGGGAGGGGCGCTATAGCGCAATATAGGTTCAGTGGTTCCTCCTTTTTTCCAGTGACTCCGCCTCCAGACTCCTCCAATGCCCGGCTTTCAGTGAAAAACGAGATTGCAGGACGAAAAAGCATGAAAATCGTCACTTGTACGATCGTAGAGTTCTTATCGGTGAATCAGCTGTGCGTATGAGGGCGTAGTGTGGGAGATAGAGTTAATTGGGCACGTACAAACTGGGATCAAAATGGGGTTCTATCTAGGGCAGGTGGCATGTTTTTTGTGCTTTTTCTTCACTGTCGAGTTACTCAACCCCTTGTCGTCTATATGGAACCCTAATCCACTATCTGGGATGGGGAATAATCACGGGTTCGCCTTCAATGTGGTCAAAATAGCACTTTTTGTCCAATACTTTCACTCCTTTTCTGGGTTTTCAGAAATGCGCATAGCAACAATGAAAACCATTTCTATAAACCTTGTATCGTCCCCACAACATGCAACAAACCGCTTCTGAAAAGCGCACCATTACCTGAATGACCCTCTTGTCAGAATCACTGAGAGACACGATTGTGTCATTCGAACTTTGTTGGCCTCTTTATCAGTCCCTACGAAAATGATTCGTCACGTGTGCCAGGGCACCTGATCAGAGGAAACGCTAACGGGGGGGGGGTGTACTGGAGAAATTCAAACGCCTTCCAGCTCTGCGCTTTTTTAAGAGCCTGTGTTTCGCAACTTCAAGCATGCATATTCAACTCAAGTTTTCACGATTTAGGAAGGATACATGTGCACGTTCGAGGTGGATGATCCATGTAAGCAACCGGCTCAATCGAAATACGGAATGAAGCCTACCAATAGTGTAAGTACGAACAGCTTTGGTGTTGTGAAAGTAGAGACTGCAATCATATTCCACGCTACTATGGGCGGTGTTAGGGAATCCTTTTGAAGATATGCTTGCAGTATGAAAAAAAGGTATCTTCTTCTTTTTCGTAACATTGTTCCGCTGGTGCGAGGTTCGTTTTCCATATCGATGGTCGCCACTTTGCTCGCTCTCGTGCACCCTCTTTTGCAGGTCGATGGATTTATGTCCGCGTTGATTGGGTCCTGCCAAAGATTGTTTAGGTCTTCCTCTGAGCCGATGGCCATTCACTTTGAAAAGGTACGCCGTGGCAGCGACGGCATCGGGCGCACTACGTAGCCATACCACTGACATTGACATTGATTCTCGCATCTTCTCTTCAATTGACACCACGCCCAGCTGTTGGTGGACGACATCGTTACAAATGCGATGAAGGCGTGTAATACGTGTAATACCATTGTAAATCGCAGCATCCGCATCTCCATAGTGTTCAGTTGACGTTCTGCGCTTCTTGTAATCGGCCAGCATTCATATCCGTGCAGTGCGATGGGTTCGATATATTTTTGATTTGAGGCGAGATGACATCGTCTGTTGCACAGCACTCAAGCAATCTCTTTCCATCGCGTCCACGCCGCCTTTACTATCGCTCGTATCTCTTCATCTAGACCATCCCACTTTGAAGGCGTGATCCTAGATATCCGAAGAAGATGGTCTTTGGTAAGTCTTCACCGTTAACTTCTATGGTACCATCGCTAGCGCTAGTTTCCAGATTTCTGTCTTCTTGAATTTTTAGGCGAGGACCATAGCGGGTCAAACGATCGTTCCACATCTGGACCCGTTGAAGTCCCATTTTGTTGGCGTCTGCAAGAAAGATATCATCAGCATGAAGCAGAGTCCACGGCGTTGTCCCGTGTGAGGGTGTCCATGACGAGAATGAAAAGCACTGCGAGCGCTGATCCTGCGCATCTGCGCTTGGCTGGTGGTATTGTACATAACATCCGGATTCAGTTGATAAAGCTTCAGGTGCACTATGTTCGCGAAGTGCGAACCACATCGATTGATGGGGTACGCGACGGTACGTTTTTTCAAGGTCTAGAAAGGCAACATGGAGTAGCTTTTGTTTTTCCCTATGTTACTCCATGAGCAGGAGAGCGGCAAAGACTGCGTCGGTTGCGGGATCACCTTTGTTCTTAAAGGCAGCGCCCGCGTTCAATTTGATGAGTTATGGGGCTCAGGTAGTGACAACAAGGTAGCAAGTAGTCCATTAGTGAAAAAATGCAAAAAAATCTTCGGATTTGCCCTATATTGGACCCCACGCCGAGCTGAGGTTGTACGTGCTCAAGGCGAAAAGAAGGCGCGGCCGCACGAGTTCTCACTTGTTGATATCAGCTGTTTTCCCTTATCACCTCACTCTCACCATTCGAAGTGGAGAGAGTTAGAAACAACCGCACCATCAGGCAACCATTAGAAATGAAGTTGGGCGTAGTGGTCGCCAGGTGGGCGGGGTGGCCGACTCTTCACGAGCGGGCGCCGCTATTCTCTCGCATTTTTGAGTTGCGAAACTAGTACGTCCACCATCCTCATAGGGTGAGCTACGATATATAAAGAGGGCGTGGGAACAATAAATGAACACGGGCGCTGCCTTTAAGTATTTGTACTGTTATGCTCGTTGCCCAATCGCTGGTGCCCGGCCTGAAGCAGTGACGGCGTTGAGGAATTGTGAAAGCCACGGGATTCCGTTCCGTCGCATTTCTTAACTTTTCAAAGCTTGCTGATATGTCGTTTGGTTCTCGTGTTTTACGGTTCTACATGCTGCTAATGGCCTAAGTGAAGAGCCTTGGCAGCCTCTTCAGTTGTGATCTGAGGGGAATGCTCTACGGCAGTGAATGCTGGCCCATCTGCAAGAACCATGAAAGGCAGCTCCACTCAGCTGAAATGAGGATGCTGAGATGGGCCTGCGGCTGGACACGACTCGACAGAGTCAGAAACGAGGACGTCAGGGCGGTCACACAGACGGCTCCGATCCAGCTGAAGGCACGAGAGCAGCGACTGCGATGGTATGGGCATGTACTGAGGAGGCCTGAAGACCACCCAATAAGGAAGGCATTGGAACTCGAGGTAGAGGGCAAGCGACCACGAGGAGCCCCAAAGAAAAGATGGAGGGACGTCATCAAGAGGGACCTCACTGAAGTGAAAGCAGAAGATGCAGTGGATCGGAACAAGTGGCGACGTCTAACAAGAACAGCGGACCCTGCGACGGCGCGGGACTAACGCTAGGGAGAAGAAGAAGAAGATCGGTATTCGAACACCACGTTCTGGATTAACCTTTCCAGACGTACTCATTCTGAGAAAACAAAATTACCATATACAATCCACAAAAATGTTTCGGAACAATTGAAAGCGCTCGTATACGTCTTGTTCCGAGTTTTTTCCCGGTGCTGTAACGTAGACCAGTAGTCGTCCGTGACCTCCATAAGCCTGTGATCCGTTCAAGATTATTTAGCGAAGCGTGAGAAAATAATGCACTTTGTTCCTCATTGGATATGGAGCAATAGACTGTGGGTTACTTACGTGAAATGTCTGACTTGGATCACATGACCATATCCCGAATTCACAATGGAAAGATAGGACATGAAATTTAAGGGATCTACTGGAATGTCTCAATATTTGAAGCTGATGGAGTTCGACAAGGAGAGTCCCACTTCCCTTTGTAGCAGCCTTGTCCGTGGTGATTTTAGCATGTTTAGCTGATCTCGAAAGGACTTTTTTTAGACCGCTCCTTACTGCACGACAAATCCGCTGCCTATTACTTGCTACTGCCATCGAAACTATTGCAACAACAAATTTCTGAAACTCAAGGTCTGTTTGTGTTTTGATAATTCACACGCCGACCAAACATGAAAAAAATTGTCCCCCCCCCCTGCTCCAGGCATGCCATCGTTGTGATAATCACAACGGGAGGGGGGAGGGTCGTATTTAGTGTGAGAAATATTTTTTGATAGTTGTCTTCTCTTGTTTCTAGGACCTATGAAGAGAGGGGTCGTATTTGCTCCTTGTTGGGAGAGGAGGGGTTCGTATTTGCCTTCGAGTGGAATTTGCGGCGTCGGGAAAACTTTTGCCGGTTTTTGACTTTTCTTTTCCCCGTTTCAGTGGTGTCATATTCCTCCCCTTCCCTGCGCGTCGGCAAAATTTTAGGGAAAAAACTGGAAATTTTTCGAAAAATGCCAAAAAAAAACTGGGAAAAAGGATGGAGTTTGGGACTCGGAAGAGGGCCGTATTTTGCAGGAATTTATCACAGCGCGATGGCGTGCCCTGTTTTCATCGAGGTTCCACTTGCACTTTGCCTTTGTTGTGATTTGTGTTCGTTTCACTGTGACTGTTACGCTTTCACTTCTCGTAGTCCTTCCTCAATGTTAGTATCTCAAATACTTTCCAAGCACAATAGACACACACGGCTGAATTCTCGGACGTGTGTTAACAAGACGCCAGCCGCAGCCGGACGTGTGTTAACAAGAAGCTAACTTCAGTATTACCGCCACGGTACCGTAACCCAAAGCGGCGCCCTTTAAATTGGAAGTCTGTCGTAGGCGCGTTAAAAACATCAGCACGGACGCTGAAACTACGCCGATATTTCATTTTTGTGGGTGGAAGAAAAAGGATGTGCGTTTCGGATGTCGTTGTGAGCATTTCGATGAGAGGATGGGCCTGATCTATCTTTCTATTACCATTGCTTCAAGCACTTTGACGGTGCTGCACGCTTGATGCTAACCAATGTGGGATAGAGACGGCTTTCCAAGGTCGCTGTAGTAAACAATAAATTGATGTGGTACTACGGTCGATTTATTAGCCTCATCGCCTCGAAAGGTGGAATAGGTGGTACAAGGGGCAGCCACCGCCCTCTGTGACTTACTACTCTTTTTTTTCTGTGGTAAATGCAATTCAGACTTTGTAATGACGCCCCTCCATTCCACTGCGCACCAGTTCTATAGACGGGAACGGGTATGTGGCAAGAGAATCGTATTTCGCCGCGCCAGTGGACGTCGCGTGCCACCTCGCGTCCGCAAATGACCATTTCATGATGTGCTATTGGTCGAGAATAGCCAATGTGTAAACAAAAATAGACATAGTTGTCTATCACGTCCTTGTCTACGTGAAATTCGATGCTCCAATCAAAAGGCAGTGCAAATAAGGAAACGTCGCGCTCATTGCCGCGCGCGACAAAGCGGCAATTTACGATTCTCTTGCCCGTCTCCCGACGGAAACGCAGCCACAAAGATGTATCGATCGGCGCCAGCCGCTGGTGTTTTGAGAGATTACAGAAGAATGCGAGACTCGTTGCGTGAACCAGACAACCTGGTCCCTCCTATTCTTCTCTTCTTTTCCCAGAACTATAACAGATCAGGCTTGTGATTATGCATGCCTACCCTCCAGCAGCGGTCGGCAATGAAGCGCGGTTGTCATGGTGGCGCGTCATTGCAAAGTCTGAACACTGCCTAGGTGTCTTCACTTGAAAGGCAGCAGGGCAAGGCAAGCCTGTTCAGCTTAGTTAACGGAACATTGGTAGAAAATAGTGCATACCCATCATGGATCATTTCCATCTGTTTCAAACTGGGCTTGCCATTAAAACTACAGCAACTCATGTATTAGAACATTGGTATCCCATCTAAGCTAAGCTGCCGTAACTTAAGGGAATACTTTTACAGGATCCTGTCCCGTGGATCTGCTGAGTGTTTCGAGTCTCAATCGTAATTAGTTTCTTTAGTTGAATATTGTTCGGTTCTGGAAGATGCTGAGAAGAAAAGGAATTCTTGGCTTACCATTAGTTTCCTTTCACATGTTTGGAAAAAAAATGCAAATGAAAGGCAAATAGAAACCATATGAAGGGATCGTAGCGAGCTGTTTTCAGGGGAGGGGAACGTACGTCGACTGAAATCCCCAACGCATGATGCGCCCCTTTCCCTGCACCAATGTTAGGCTGCGTTCATACTTTGCGCTAGCGTAGCGAGGGCAAGGAAAGTATAGGTATCAATCAAGCGCTTGCCAGCGTTTCACCAGCGTTTGCCAGCAGAGAACTAGAGAGTATGGGAGAGTAAGGAGAGTAGCGAACGGCTCGATTAGGCGTCATGGAATTGTGCAACGTGTGCAACCGCATCGCACTGCTGGACAGTACCGTACCCTAAATTGCTTAAATTGCATAATGCAATGGTTGAACTACATAATGCACATTTGTCAAGGATAAATCAAAGTGAGATCATTTAGGATCTCTCATAAGCAGGAGCATTATGTGTCGGCCGTATATTGTCCAGAGAACGTTCATGAAAGTTTATAAAAATTCCCAAAAGGAACATTTTCAACAGATCAGCCCTAAAAAAGGACATAGTACCTGCAAAACACGCTGCCCGACACACAGTCTGGTATCGATCATGACTGCCTGCTTGTTTCAAGAGAATATAAGATAGCAGGAGTGTTACCGCTGCTCTCACACAGTCTGGCATCCTCACGTTTTTAGTTCAATTTCGGTGTGACAATGTAATAAACATTCTGTTCCAACAGTTGAACCACAAAATTCACCTGTATCACCTGTGCTCCCGTTGATCATCGAGTTCCTCGAGCGGGCGCCAGTAACGTCTCCATTCGTCCCTGCAACGTGCAAGAGTTGCCCAATGCACCTGATCTTCAAAAACCTTGGCAAATGCGGCGGCGTCTCTGATCTTCGATCGTCGGCGGAGTGCGGAGCTCCGGATTCCCTCTCTCACTTGCGTGTAGCGGGAAACTCCGAGCATCGCCCTTTCGATGGCGCGTTGAATAACGCCGACCGCATGCTCATCCTGCTTTCGTAGAGTCCAAGTCTCTGAGGCGTACGTCAAGGCAGGAAGGACCGCGGAATCGAAGAGGTGGGCACGGAGCTTGGTGTTCTTCGTCTTCTTCGCTACTCCCTCGATGTTCTTGAAGGCTCCCCAAGCCGCTCGCTTCCTCCTGCTCAGCTCTGGAGCTAAGTCATTCATATTGATTTCACGACCTAGGTACACATAGCTAGAGCATTCAGAGATGGTCGTTCCGTTGAGCGTGAATGGGGCATCAGAAACCAATCCGTTTCTCATGAACATCGTCTTCGTTAGATTCAGCCGTAGACCGATTTTTCCACACGCGCAGTCGAATTCAGCCAGCATTCGTTCCGCTTGCTCGATGTTTGGTGTTATCAAAACGATGTCGTCAGCAAAGCGGAGATGGTGTAGTTGCCGACCGTCGATCTTCACTCCCATGTCTTCCCATTCCAGTTGACGCATGACGTTCTCGAGAGAGGCGCTGAAGAGCTTGGGCGAGATGGTGTCGCCCTGTCGGACCCCTCTCTTCACGTCGATGATCTCCTTGTAGAATGGTGAGATCTTGGTCGTGAAGTTGCTGTAGAGCTCACGAAGAATCCTGATGTACTGAGTAGGAATACCCTGGTTGCCCAGGGCTTCGATAACCGCTTCTGTCTCAACGGAGTCGAAGGCTTTCTTCAAGTCGATAAACGTGAGACATAACGGCATCTTGTACTCTCGCGATACTTCAATGAGCTTCGTTACCGTGTGGATGTGATCGATCGTGCTGAATCCTCTTCGAAACCCTGCTTGCTCGCATGGCTGTCCTTCGTCTAGTGTTCTGCCAATCCTGTTCAGGATGACTCGTGTGAAGAGTTTGTAGACTACAGACAGCAGGCAGATTGGGCGATAATTGCCAATGTCGTACAGGTCTCCCTTCTTGTACAGCAACACAGTCTTGCTGGTTTTCCACGAGGTGGGTACCTTGCATTCCGACAGGTAGCGCGTGAAGAGTCGAGCCAGAGTTTTGACAAGAACTGGCGGAAGATTCTTCAGATGTTCGGGTCTGATCCTGTCGGGACCGGGTGCCGTACGATTCTTCACCGACGAGATGGCGTGTCGGACTTCGGAAGGGAGAACTGCAGGAACGACATATCCATCCTGCTCCAAGCGGTATGGTTGCAGGTGGACGTGGCTGTCAAAGAGATCCGAGTAGAAGTCGTGGATGACCTTCTCCATTGCCCTTCTGGATGCGGTGATTGTTCCATCCGGACGTCGGAGGGCGGTCATCTTGGTCTTGCAGTTGGCGAAGTCGCGGCGGGTTTGCGGATGCTCTTCCCCGCCTCTGCGGCTTCCACCAGTACAGCTTCTCTCCTTGAGGTCTTCCTTTATCGCTTCTCTGCATAGCTTCGCAAGCTCAGACGTCAGCTGGTAATTGCCTGCGGCTCGTGCGGCTCCACGTTGGCGAATCAGCTCGAGAGTTTCCAGAGATAGACGCTTCTTGGTAATCTTGGAACTCTCTGACTTCTTGGCGCAGTCGTGAAGGTGTGCGACAAGCCGTATTCCTCGTCGATGTTGTCGATGACGGAATCCTCCCAGAGCCCAGCGAGAGAAGTGAAGTGATCCCAGTTGATGACGGTCTTGGGGCTTCGCTTCTAATTTGCGGCTCTCTTTCCTCGCATCGAAGGAGGCGGTAGTCGGATCCGTGTAGAACTTAGGAACAACAGCGACATCGGTCAGGCAAAACCTTCGATTGCAGATGATGTGGTCGATCTCGTTATGGAATTGTCCACCAGGAGACTCCCATGTCCAGCGTAGAGAGTAGGGCTTCTGGAACTGCGAGTTACCATGGATGGTATGGGTCGACATGATAAACTCAGACAGCCTTTCACCCTGCTCATTCCACTCCGTGAGTTCCGATGTGAAGTTCTTCAGCCGTTCTTCTTGGTCCGATCTTAGCGTTGAAATCACCGACGATGACCTTGAAGAAGGTATGATCTTCCTTGTAGAACTTCTCCAATTCCATATAGAACGCTTCGAGCTCATCCTCGTCGTAGCTTGATGTTGGTGCGTAGGCGACGAAGATTGTCAAAGCTGGAGTTGAACCACATCTTCTCAATCGCAAACGTCTCCGGGTCGTCAGATTTCGTACGAATGGCCAAGTGCGTGTTGACGAGGACGCCCACACCGCCAACGCCTCTGCTGTCGCATGTTCCGAGGAACAGTTCTTCTCCAGTCTCGTATACGGCGTGTAGCGGGCGATGCCTCCTCGTCTCGGTCAGTCCGATGACGTCGTACTTGATCTTCCTGGCTTGCAACATCAGATCTTCGATGTGAGCTTCCGATGCAAGCGTCCGTGCGTTGAAAGTACAGATCGTCATCCTAGTCCTGGGCGACTTAAATCTCCGTTGGCCCTGTGATTCTTAGCAGCCTCGCCCGAGCGGTCCCAGCCGACGTCGCCCTGTCGGTGGTTCCCTCAGGTTCAGGGGAATGAGGCCCATAATTATTACTGTTTTCGGCGTGAAGAAATTCGACCACACCGCACAATTCCACGACGCCTAATCGAGCGCTACTCTCCTACTCTCCCATACTCTCTAGTCCACGCAGCTGGCAAACGCTAGTGAAACGCCCTATCAATAGCTATACTTACCTTTCCCCCCCCCCCGCTACGCTAGCGCTACGCTGGTGACGCTGAGATCGATATCTATCCTTCCCTTGCCACTGCCGCTGCTGAAAGCTGGAAGCGCTAGCGTACGCCGGCGTACGCTGCCGCAAAGTATGAACGCAGCCTTAATAATCGTATCCCAGAAGAAAAAAAAGGAGTAATTGATATTGGCTGACATGATGCCATCATGGAAAGTAGCACTGTAATCTTGTCCTTTAAGAGTCGTTTCTCGAAACACCAAAACCAAACTGACATTACCGTGTACAAATGTATGATGGAGTATTTTGACAAATGTGAGTTGCCTTTTCTGTGATTTTCAGGAGTACTGTGCAATTCTGTCATTCACTCTCAATACTTCATAATAAGTCGAAACAATTACCGCTTGCGCATCACTTACAATTGAAGCCGTTAAGATAGTGTTCATACTTTGCGGTGGAGCGCATACGCATAATACAGCAGTACTACACCAAAACTGTAGATGGGCACGCACCCAGACACGGGTATCTCAGACAGGAGGGCAGGCGCTGCCCGACCACACAGTCTGGTATCGATCATGACTGGCTGCTTGTTTCAAGAGACTATAAGATAGTAGGAGTGTTAGCGCTGCTCTCATACAGTCTGGCATCCTCGTGTTATACTGCACTCTCGCAAAGCACAGGATGCCAGCGCCGACCGAGTTGCTCTTTGCCACAGCGTATCATTTATGAAACTGGAGCGCCATTGTAGTGGTAGCCCGTCGAAGCGTAGACGAGCAGAGTAGCGAAGGGATACTCTCACAGGGAGGGCATCGTCCCCACTAAAGCAAGTCTAACAAGGGAGGTCTTTCAGGTCGTGGCGCGCTTTTCAAAAATGGTTTGTTGCTTGTTGTAGGGGTCCATACAAGGATTACAAAAATGGGTTTCATTTTTGCTATGCCTTTCTGGGGAGGTCAAAAACTGAGTGAAAACAATTTGACAAGAAAGGGCGATTTTAACCGTCTTATTGGGCTCTGTTGTAGCTGTAACTTTGAGAGTGCATAGTTTATGAGGTGTTCCTTCACTATGTATCGAAAAGAGAGCAAAATAAAGTCAAAAAGAAAGTGCATGGAGAAAAGTAGTACCGAAGTTACTTCAACGACTCCCGCAACCAGTGTTCCGTGGTCGGCGGATGGCGGAGTGGATAGTGCGGTCGGCTCTTACGGAGAAGGTTTGCGGATCGGATCCTCTTGGCGCCGGATTTTTTGCATTTTTCGGATACTTTATGCGTTTTTCGGATTTCTGTCTCCTTGTGTTCCTGCGTGCGTGGTGATGTATATAACATGGATATATGCCATTTAAGAGCTCATTCTGTACACTCAAACTTCACGAGTCGACCCTACTTAACTATTGCGCTCTCGAAACATTACTGAGGAAACTCTTGCTGAAAGTTGGGCTCCGGGGATGACTGGATACTCACGAGTACGACACTCATTTTTGACCACGGCGCAGCCTATCGCCGATTTGCTGCAAGAGCATTCTTGCACTGAACCCGCACGCATGGGCTGTTAAGCGCTCAGCTCACATGCAGTAGAAATCACTTCTGGCTGTTGTCTTCCTCTTCTTTTGATTTGAAGAGCATATACAACAAAAGTGCACTCCAAAGAAAGATTTTGCCTTCAAATGAATTTATTCTCCAAACGACATGACCGGAAAACGAATCCGAAGTTGTGCAGGAAGATGATTATAGTGGGGAAAATGCTTCCATATGAAGTGGCGTTGATGTGGCAATCATGCTGGAGATCGCTCGAATGGGCAAGAGCTTCATTCACCAGTGGCATAATGTTGAATTATGTCCTATCTCAAAGAGTTTTCGTATCTGCTGGAAGTTTTCGGCTCGTATGACAATCTTTTCAGAGGTATAAGGTGATACTCCATGAAAATCGCGCAATGGCTCCATCAGTCAGAATTCATTACATTGCAAGACCATTATCATTATGCGACACGTGTTAATGCCAAAATTAGCTTTGAAGTTGCAGTAGGGGACCACTTTCGAAAACAATGCAAAAGATGCGCACCCACACAAAGGATCAAACTCGCACACGCACGGAACGCGAGCCCATACCGCACGGTATCCAGCTTCCGGCCATCCTGCCACGATCTTGGAGGCCTTACGCCGCCAATTTGTAGTGATTCTCCCCCAAAAAAGCTCCGTAACTTCTTTCTGGGAGGTCCGCAGCAGATATGGAAGACGGTTTCGTAATTCCCGTCCGAAGACCTTTCAGCCGGTATACATTTCATTTCAAATGGCCACTTCGACCTACCATCCTTCCCTTGTTAGTCAGAATAGCTCCGGAAGGCCTCTACGAGCTTTTTGCAGAGGTTGCCATGATGGCAACCTAGTTTATATCTGGCAACTGCAGGCTTTGTATCTATCTGCACGAACTAGCGCCACGCCGCGGGAGAGCATAACTCTTTTGACAGCACGCTATAACAAATCCGTACCTGTTGTTGAACCCTCCGCCGTAGTCGTTAATGCAGCTTGAGTAGTAGTGGTCGCCTTAAAAAATGATTTGTGTATTACTTAACAGCGCTTTGTAGAGGGTGCTGAAAGAACCAGATCCATCGAACCCCATTGCTTTAAATTAAGTAGATGAAGGAAAAAAAATCACGTATTCCGGTTGCGGAAAGAGGCGCAGCACTGAAATTGTCAAGGGATCAGAACTGCTTAAATCGCTTGTACAATAACCTTAAGGGAAAAATGTTCAAGAGCATGATTTTGAACGGCGTAAATATTGCTGTATTTGCATTTCCACACTACTGTGGCATCAGCTGGACTACCCTTAGTGAAATTGTGAAGTCTGTTTTGTCTGAGCGGGGTCATATGTCGGACAAGCTCAAGGCTACTGCTGGTTTCAGGCCTTTTAATAATTGATACATCCTGATTACCATATAAACAGCAATTTGATGCGGCTTTTGAGACGGAATCGGCATTGGCTCCTAATTTCATTCTCCTTTTGCCTTCACTCGCACTTCACATAGAACAATGAATGTGAGGTTTTTTTTTCAAAAATTTTATTTCAAGGAAACTGGAAGTAGTTTCAGTTGACTTATGTGGATAGGTAGTGTCTTGGAGCCCCGCGCTACTTTGGAAAGAAGCGGTACCCTTATACTCGAAAACGGTACTTCCCAAGCGTAGGGTGAATTGGTCCGCAACTACAGTACGCTCCACTTTCTCAAGACAAAAGTGCACGGGAACAGGGCTGAAGGGGCCGCGACACCAAATGCTGTCTCCGTACTCCATGTGCGCTATCCTCACTGGGCAGCACCTGCGTCGACACCAAGATCCCGCAGCAAAAGTTTCATTTAGCGGTAGAGAACCAGAAGTGAGAGGCAAGTAGCGCGTTCGGCCAAGCTTCGGCGTGTGGCTAGGCGTGCGCCTGCGCGAGCAAAGAAGGGAGACGGCACTCGGGTATCACTACCACTCCCTTCACTCAGCACGATCCTGTGTACAATTGACCGGAAATGAAGGTACATCACGGCTGCTAGACTCATTCAGCTCACGCAATGCCGCATGTTCTTATAACGTTAAGAAGTATTCAAGACAATTTTTCTGCATTCTTCTCTGCCCGCGATAGGAAGTGTAGGTGGTGGTGTCGAAATATGGAGAAGTTGCCAGGACACTTGTCAGGGAGAAGGAAGTGCACAAGAAAATGTTGCAACGCCTTTAGTAGGATCTCCCAAGCCCAACCAGTTGTACGAGCACAAGGCGAAAAAGCTGCATGTAGGGACGAATTCAGTCAACTGGCTGCTATGATGAACCATACGACCCACAACGGCAGCAGAGCTTCCGTTTCGTGCTATTCGTCCGGTAGCATCGTTTTTTGCTAAAGGCGAACTTCGACAGTAGGGTGACGCTGGATTGTTAAGGGGGGGGGGTGAGGGAGGGCGATCACTCGCCGGTGCTCCCGTATCCTTAATCAAGCTTACAAGGGAGGTCTTTCAGGTCGTGGCGCGCTTTTCAGAAATGGTTTGTTGCTTGTTGTAGGGGTCCATATAAGGATCACAAAAATGGGTTTCGTTTTTGCTATGCGCTTCTGGGGAGGTCAAAAAATGGGTGAAAATTTGCTGGGGAAAAGCGATTTTGAGGCATTTTTCGAGGCTTTTTCTATCTCTAATGTTGAGTATGCACAGCAAATGAGACCTTCGTCGACACTGCATCGAAAACAATACAAGTCAAGGTGAAAAAGTACTTTATTTGGCACACAGTGAGGCAGCATTGTAGTTTCTCAAGTGATTCTCGCAGCATCCCAACCCGCTAGGGGGGGTATTCAGAGCCATGTTGGCGCCAAATGACCTAGGCGCCAGTTATAAAGGTCAGAACCGTGATCAGGGCCGTCAATAACCTCTATATACAGACTTTCAGCGATAATTTTTCCTCG
>MU912957.1:11782-30690 GCA_036418165.1 Cooperia oncophora
GAGAGTATACGATCCCATCCTACTGGACGTGGCGAGTTGGTATCCTTCCCTTGCCAGTGCGATGGAGATGTTCCATTGGACGGCGGGCGTCACGCGTTTGTAAAGATGTAAGACGCAAGAACATCAGTGCAGCTCCCATAGCTGACAAAATACGAGAAACGTCATGTTCGACGGAACAATCAAGCATTCTGCGCAATGGCTGCCTGTAAGATTAACCTTAGCTTAAGGTGCTCGGAAAACGGCCTAAGCAACGTCCCAAACAACGTTGCCTCATACAGACGTGAAAATAGTTGGAATCCACTGTGACCAGCCTTTCATTGGAAAAAGTAGCGTCGCGAGCGCGCGACAAATATGGAATAAGAAGAAGTAGGGTGTACCGCGTATCTCAGCGCCCCGCATATTTCGGGTGTTCCTGTTAGCTGGCAACCCATGCTAACGTTATCGTTTTCCACCTTTGCCCAATCTCTGGGCTGTTCTAAAACCAAATTATGAATTTTGATTTGCAACATCGCCAGTTTTTGGCACTCGCCCCACCCGCTGGACCACCATCGGGCGTAATTCGCTGGACGGAGCTTAGCGAGCGTAATGCGTGTAATCTCTACATCGTGTACCATGTCTCTACACCTCCCAACTTGACCTAACCTCTCCAAGTTGCTCTTCATGTAGAACCTAGTTGTTTTGAAACTACCAGACTATATATTAGGTTGGAGGAAGCTCCTGCGACACTTTGAAAGAATTGTTCAAAAAATTAGGAAGCAATTTTATGTTTCCACCCCTAATTGATGGAGAGTGCCCTCTGAGGTTTTTGTAGACAGGTATAGCTTTCAGAATTTAGAACCCTCCCGAAGGTTAAGGTACTCTTCGACCTATCCCATACTACGTACTTGTGTAGGGCTGATTTGTCGTAGTTGAGGGGGTTAACAAATGCGCTGTCTTCAGGAAGGATGTCGCTTGCCATAGCACATTGTCCGTTTGTATAGGCGCTTGTAAGCTGGACTTACTTTGTTTGAAGGTAAGCAACTTATAGGTTGCCACCAGCATAGACACCAGCATAGAAGGACAGCGCCGTTTACTCGATTCCGATGAGGAGCAGCCCGACGTGACTATCTTGGCAACAAACATTTCTGGGCTGCACCTATATGACCACAGGCATGCTTTTCCGCAATCTCGAATATATGAAAAAATTTTTGTGAAGGATGCCATATGAGTTGGACTAATGTGACAATGCGCACAGAATGGTCGTGACTGAGCTTTCCCTTATACTATGTACACACTGGAAGGTCTTCTTGTGATACATTGTGGTTGGGAACGAGAGCGGATTTCCTTGTGGCAACCGTGCACACTTCTCTCACAGAATCTTCAAGGGAGAAAAGTCACCTGCTTAGTCAAATGCAGATGTCCATGGAAAAAAAAAGGATCCACTGAGTTGGTGGTGAAAGTAGGAACCGATGTCGCAGGATAGTGGCGCAGCAGTGGCGGCTACAATCTACTTCAATCAACCTCAGAACGTGGATAGTCATGCTTGATTTCTTTCAGCAACTTTCAATTTCTTTCTCTTCAATGCGAAGACTGCATGGGGGTGCGAGAAATGTCAAAAGATTAATGATCTCGATTAGGGTATGCGGCCGCACCCAGTTTGTTCACCGAACTCAGCATCCTTCACCTCCACCTCCTTCGATCCCTACTGCATATTTTAGAGAGCAAAAATTTCGAAAATCCACGCCCACTCATAATAGAGTCCACACTTCCTTTTCCCTAGTAGTTTATAGGAGTGGAAATGATGAAGGCTAGTGCAAAGATTCAGCGTATGTCCTATTAATCAAATGATTACCATGTTGGTTTAGGCAAATGTTCGCTCATGAGAAAAATAACTTTTGATTCGAATATATTCGGTGAAGTTGTCGCAAGACCTCTCTTCCAACCCTAAGCAGTGACAAAGCGCTGCAATCAATGATGTGTTTAGGCTGCGTTATATCTTTGACGCAACGTAAGAGTAAGCGTAGCGCAGGCCGAGCGTAGCGCTTTCAGCGTAACGGCCAGCAGCAGGCGATAGAGCAGATGTCCATATCATCACTTCACCGCGTCACAGCGCACGCGTGGCGACTCCTAAGCGCACGCTTAGTCGTACCGCAGCGTTCCACCATTTCATAAGCGTTTTGCTAGCTTTTTGCATCGGCAGCTGGAAAGACTATGGAGTAGTGGAGGATACAAAACAAATCGATTGCGCGTCTCTCACTCGCCCTTAGTCTCTACAATGCACATCGCTTCTGCGTCTGCGACGGCCACATAGTCTCTACAATGCACATCGCTTCTGCGTCTCCGACGGCCCATAGTCTCTACAATGCACATCGCTTCTGCGTCTCCGACGGCCACATGGTCTCTACAATACACGCCGATTTCTGTCTTCTTCGACTGCCAAATAGCTCTACTACTCCCGCCGCTTCAAACGCATAGCATAAACCTGTGAAACGCTGGAGAAACGCTGGCGTACGCTAGCGTGCCGCTAGCGTACGCCAGCGTGCCGCTGGTGACGCTGTTGAAGCTAGATCAATATGCATCCTCTCTCGGGCACTGACCGTGGTACGCTGGATAGCGCTTACCTAGCTGCGCTGCGCTACGCTACGCTGCCGCAAAGTATAAACGCAGCCTTAAGCGACTACGCACTGCGACAGTTCGATTGAGGCACCGATTCTTCCTACAACGGTCAGTTTGGTGGGAAGTTTTTGTTTTTGCGCAATCTTTCCATAAATCTGCGCGTTTATGGTATGGCCCCTTTCGATAGGAGGGAAACCAACGAAACCAAACTATAGAAGCTTCTGCAAAGAAGGTTCCTTTTTTACGATGTTGCTCTTTACTTCTACCTTTCTATGCATAAAGCACAGCATTGCATTATCATTTCTAGGATCAAGCTCATACAGCAGATGAGGGTACTTTAAGAGATTCTCCGAAAAGCTGGATGAGGAGAGAGCAACTGCAGTTTTGCGCAGTCATCTTTTAAAGGCAGCGACCGCGTTCATTTATTGTTTCTACGCCCTCTTTGGATATCGTAGCTCACCCTATGAGGATGGTGGACGTACTAGTTTCGCAACTCAAAAATGCGAGAGAATAGCGGCGCCCGCTCGTGAAGAGTCGGCCACCCCGCCCACCTGGCGACCACTACGCCCAACTTCATTTCTAATGGTTGCCTGATGGTGCGGTTGTTCTGCTACTAACTCTCTCCACTTCGAATGGTGAGAGTGAGGTGATAAGGGAAAACAGCTGATACCAACAAGTGAGAACTCGTGCGGCCGCGCCTTCTCTTCGCCTTAAGCACGTACAACCTCAGCTCGGCGTGGGGTCCTATATAGGGCATATCCGATGATTTTTTTGCATTTTTCTTCACTAGTGAGCTACGTGCTACCTTGTTGTCAGTGTCTAAGCCCCACAACTCATCAAATTGAACGCGGGCGGTGCCTTTAAGTCTGTTTCTTTTCCTTTTATTATTTTATTTATTTTTCCTGTCGTACCAGTATCCGCTTTAGTACGTTTTTTCGTACTGATATGGTCAGTCTCCTCCATGCCGCACCGCCTATGACATCCTGCGCCCTCGCTGTTCAAGAAGAACCGGCTGTTTCAGTGAGAGCCACGCATATCAGCTGTGAAGAGCGCAAGAAGTGTAGCACATATAACAACTAATTATGTCAAAATGATCTTATAGAATGCAATAAAAAAAGTAGCTGGAGATTGCACATTTTGGTGCCTAGCATGAGGATTGAAGTGAGCTTGAGGCGCTTTTCAAGGAGGCCAACATTAAAGACGCCCCCGCGCTAGTACATGGTCGTCCTTCCTTGTACAAGAATTGGGTTGGCTCACAAGTAATGGCGTTTTTTTCAATTGGAAATTTTGTTCAAAAAGTGAAAGGTTTTGCGAGCAAGTTTGATATCATCTGATAGGAAACTTCTCGTACTATAAGAATATCGAAACGCTTTGGTGAGGAAATGAAATTAGTCCCGAAGCGTCCTATGAAGATTCCCTCGCTGGGACTTCTAGCTCAACCTATTGCAAATGTATTGAGCAGCCCAAGCGATTTTAGCAATTTGAATAGACGTACACTCCTTATCATCCAGAGTAGGCGTGGCATTTGAACATGGCACGGAACTGGTTACTCGTGGAATATTCCAGTCTGGGACAACTGTCATCTTGTTCTGTGTTGGACAGAGACACGACAACAATTGTGTCAAGATGAAAATATCTCACCAGAAGCATAGACACCTTCAGGTTAAGTTGAAACATGCGGCCACGCCTACCCGATCTCAGGGATTTCGAGTATAAATAGAGGCAGCTGTCGAAAGTACTAATTCTCGCCGACTCAACATTCAACTCCAACGCCCGGAAAACTTACAAAAATCATTTCCTCACTCAAAGTCTCGATATTCTTATAGTACAAGAAGTTTCCTATCAGATGATATGAACTTGCTCGCAAAACCTTTCACTTTTTGAACAAAATTTCCAATTGAAACCGATTGAAAAAAACGCCATTACTTATGGGCCCCAACAGTACAGCCCCCCCCCCAAGCTAGAGACTGTCCCACTCTCGCGACTCCACAGCGAGCGAGGAGCGAGCTACAGCTGCTGAAAGTTCTAGTTCTAACGCCCGCCCAGTTGGACCGCCCACTTGCTAGATGCCCTCTGACGGAGAGCCGCTCAGTTGTTCTTTGTTGGGGCGGCGGGCATTAATCGGAATGCATGCCCTTTTTGCTGACCGCGCTCGTGCCCATGAATGATTCTGCTCTCCTTTATTACATTTTATTCATTAGGAGCACATACAGTCAACTCCAACCCATCTTGCAAGGTAAAACGCGTAAAAATCACGAGCGACCCAATTTTCGTGGTGCAAAAGCTCGACGCACCACACTACACTAAAAGATGCACGCTACCGTAACCCTAAATTAGACGCCTAGTTTTTGAAAGTTTCTTTTCCTTTTCAAGAGTTTTTCTTCCGTGTTTTGTTGTTTTTCGTATTCTTTTCATTGCATTGGATGATCCTACTACCGGGAGATGTGATAAAGGAAATCCGCAGGAAGGTGTGACTGCCAGGGAGCGATTTTGTTTAGTGTTCTTGGGAACATTCTTGCTTTTTTCCTTCTTTGGAGAACTTCTTATCAGCTACTGTTTCATAATTGAAAAGCAACTATCCACGTCACTTTTATCGCGGGAGCTGTCTTTAAGCGCCTCATAGAGTCCTTGACGCATACACGTTTCAAGACGTACATCATTATTTATTGCTTTGTTCATCTATCTATATAAATTATGGTATACTCGTAACGAGAGTGCCTACTGTAAATGCTTCAGTAGTTCTGAAATACTGCTACTTACGCAATTTTTATAAACTTATCCTACTCACAACAAGATCTCACATAGTGACACATGCTTAAAAATCGATGAATGATCTAATTCTTGAACTCTATACCTAATCATAGCATGCAAAATCGCTGCGTCGTCAAAATTAAAAGAACTGCATTTATCACGAATGTGTTTCATCAATCGTCCAGACAAACTAAAAGACTTAAGGAACTGTTTCGGTGGCTCTTTGCAAGTGACAAAATAGAAGCACCCCGGTTTTGTCCACACTTTTAAGTGACTAAAAGTCGGCTACAAATTAAAGTTACTCATCTGGTGAACAAGTAAGTAGTCGTAATGACACTTTGAACAGAGAA
This sequence comes from Cooperia oncophora, assembly GCA_036418165.1. NCBI lineage: Eukaryota > Metazoa > Nematoda > Chromadorea > Rhabditida > Trichostrongylidae > Cooperia > Cooperia oncophora. The sequence goes on from MU912957.1 coordinate 17,479, forward strand.
TTATTTACAAAAGCTCTTTGTGATAGATCTGTAACCAAGTGCTACCGTCGTTTCACGGCCCGTTTTCCTGTGCCTCGTTCTCAAAAATTGTATCGTTAGTGCGGCGAGTTAGGCCAGTCCTCAGCTCGTTCAAAATTTCCTGAAGATGAACAATCACCCTAATCACGGAATAGGATCTTAACCTCGCCTGAGAATCAGTCTCGTAAACTCACATCATAGCCCTTCCTCTTGGCTTCACTGTATGGAGTTGTACCAAACTCGTCAGCAGCGTTTGGATCTACGCCTTTCTCCATCAGATATCGAACTGCTTCCAGCTGATTGTGTGTGACAGCCTGGAATTATATAGCTTGGTCGTTCAGTCTTTTGCAAGCTCTCAAATATCGTTCACGTTACTGGTGAACGACTTCAACTTCAATTAAAGTTAAATTTCGCTCTAACCACATGCAGTGGAGTCCTCTTGTCGTAATCAGTCTCAGTCAGATCGCTGCCTGCTGCATACCAACATTTCAACTGATCTATGTCGCCATGAGCTGCAGCTAGGCAAAGGTCCACTCCTAATAATGAAATAATATTGCTTTACTGTTCAGAAGAGCGGTCTAGTCAAAAAATATTGGAGCTAGAAGACTTTGCAATGTTATTGAAACCCACCGAGTTTATACGGTGGTATGTCGATGATACCACCAGAATCACGAAGTGCAATAACGCATGGAAGTGCCTTAGCCTTTACCGCACACAATAGAGGATTATACCCGAAGAGGTCTCTGTAGCAAGAGAATGCGTACATAGCAATTATTATTAACACTTATCACAACTAAAATACATAGGTGATGACATTATTTGTTCTTCTATAATTGTAGACGATTGATTTAGAAGAGCAAGAATAATCCCACAAGATCTATAGGCATAAATACAAGTAAGGGTTTTCTAGCGGTCATCGTACAGTCCTCATCATTGCGGACCGGTGGGGCGTGCCAGCCAGAAGGAGTGCGCACACTGTTGAAGCCGTTCTCAGCCTTTTTTGTTGCAACGCGTATGCGACAAAAAGTGGTAGAAAACGAGTAATACGAAGGATATAATACAGTAAGGCTGCGTTTATACTTTGCGGCAGCGTAGCGTAGCGCTTCCAGCGTACGCCAGCGGCAGTGCCGAAGAGAGGATGCATATCGATCTAGCTTCACCAGCGTCACCAGCGGCACGCTGGCGTACGCTAGCGTTTCTCCAGCGTTTCACCAGCGTTTTGCTAGCGTTTGCAGCGGCAGGGAGTAGAGACTATGGGAGAGCTGGAGGGTACAAAACACATCGATTGCGCGTCTCTCACTCGCCCTCAGTCTCTACAATACACATCGATTCTGCGTCTCTGACGGCCACATAGTCTCTACAATACACATCGATTCTGCGTCTCTGACGGCCACATAGTCTCTACAATACACGTCGATTCCGCGTCTCTGACGGCCACATAGTCTCTACAATACACGTCGATTCCGCGTCTCTTACGGCCACATAGTCTCTACTCCCCTGCCGCTGCAAGCGCTAGCAAAACGCTGGTGCCGCTGGAGAAACGCTCGAGAAACGCTGGTGAAGCTAGATCGATAGCTATGCTTCCCGTGCCCTCGCTACGCCAGCGTGCGCTAGCGTAGCGTACGCCAGCGTGGTGACGCTGGTGAAGCTAGATCGATATGCATCCTCTCTTCGGCACTGCCGCTGGCGTACGCTGGAAGCGCTACGCTACGCTGCCGCAAAGTATAAACGCAGCCTTAGCACAGGGCATGCAATCGCGTTGTGATCAATTTCAGCTAAATACGACCCCCTCCCTTAAAAAGGGTCTCGATACGACCCCCCCCCTTGTCCGGGTTAGTCTGGTAGCAGCGGACAAACAACTACCGAAAAATGAAAAGTCTGCAAAAATGAACGACAGAAGTGACGCGACGTTAATCAAGGATAAATATGAGAAACACGATGGAAATGAGCCATAATAAATCATAAATTTAAGAAAAGTAATAAATCATAAATGAGCATGAAAAGGCACAAGGAAAGAAAGAAAATGCGGGAAAATGCAAGTGACAGCGAATGTTTGATTACTTCTGCCAAACGAGGTTGTTAGGTGAAACTTTTTATTGGACCAATGCTTCGACCTCCTTATAGGGCCATTCGTAAAAAGGAAAACACTACGCTGCGCTACGCTACGCTACGCTGCCGCAAAGTATAAACGCAGCCTAATGCACTTGCCCGCTTCAAAAACTGGTGCAGAACGATTTTGCCAAACCGCACCAAAGCAGCCGCACTGCCACGCCCCACCGGTCCGCAATGATGAGGACTGTATGTTGCAGAGTGCACGTGTATTAATGGGGCTGGGGGATGAATTCCTGATGTTATCTCTTGATGGATTGTTTTTGCAGCGATTGATTGCCGTGATCCAACAATAAAGTACCATTTTTATGGACTTTTCTGGTCCACAAGAGTGTTTTAATATGTTTGCAAATGTTAAACTTTGTTTCAGAATCAGGCTTTCGAAAATGCAATTCCAGCTGGCAAAGACAGCATTTTCGACACCTTTGGGCATAAAACGAGCGTAAATGACGGAATGAGGCGGAAGTGGTAAGTGGCAAAAGGCACGCTTACCATGCGCATTCTGGGATAAAACTCCGGACATACTCCCGCCCAGACCAATCAGGCCTTCTACGCTTCAGGAACGGTGAAGCTACCAGATTCGTCTGAGAGGATAAGAACACTGACTTGTACATCGGCTGGCCCCGCAAGTCATTGTATAGGCCACATCGCATTCAATAAGCCACTACGATTCTGAATGGAAGTAAATATTTGCCGCTTCCCAAAAGGCGGCGACTTACCCTTTTCACCCTTTTTATCCTTCAAGTTACGGAACCTTTTTCATCAATGTTTGGTGGAAAAATACTGCAGAAGGATAGAACGGGTCGATTGACACTTATATAGCTCAATTTCACCAAGAAAGCTAGATTTAACAAAGAAGGCCTCGTGGATAAGGGCATCGAAGGGAAGAAGAACTTCGAAGAACGAGGTTGAAAGAGTTACCTCTTTTGGGTTAGATGACCATTTTCGAATTTGTCAGAGCTGATGGGAATATCATGTGTGGTGATAATTATGGTTAGCACCGCACAGCATCCTATAGAGCGGACTCGTCAATAGCAGATGAGGTGAGTAGATCACAAACTTTATCGTACGCCTCTAACCGTGAAGCCCATCGGTCGCAGATAGCACAGGGGAATGAGGTGGATGAACTCTAGCTTTTCTAATCCGAGCCAGTTAGTTGATTGGTGAGGTCCTGTTCGTGAGTCCAAAACACAGACATTACATTGCATCCGAAGGGCTCACTGGAAGTTTCGTGACATTCGGGATTCCACCACTTTTGTCATGCACTTCAATCTAAAAGCCTCTGCGGTTGCATATCAGCGCCTGCAGAGTCTACAGAATTCGCCCTCTCTTAGAGTGGAAAGGTGGAGAAAGTCGTTCCAAACACAGTAAATAAGACACGGCTGATCTGCAGCACTGGACAAGCATGCGGCTTATAAAGTCGAGGAAACGCTCAGCGAGAGGTTAGAGGGATGGTGACACACTGCTGCAAACACAAAGGCGAGAGAATCGATTGCAGAAGTGGCAAGCATCACAGGATTGGAGTGCGGCAGGGCACATCGTTGGTTGGGGAATCCCCAACAGGGGGGTCGTATTTGGCCGCCAGGAGAGGGGGGTCGTAGTGAGTGCGGCAGCCAGTAACGAGCAGCGCAAATTGTCAATGTGCTGAGTCCTGTACAACGAAACTTGCTTTGTAGAGAACTCGGATATGCAAAAAAATAGTACAAAACTTTCATTCATCAAACTAATCCGAAATAACTGCAAATTAATAAGTCGACATTATCTCGTAAGTCCGTTGGTGACTAAACAGTACAACTCAAACTCTGGTTCGCTGCCAATGATATGGCAAAAATGATGATGATGATATGGCGTGTCCGCGGTCGCGCTTGGCGCTGAGCCAACCTGTTTTTTCTCGACAAGCGACAGGACTACCATATCGTTCATATCAGACGTTTTCCAGCAGTTGGTCTCCTTTATCGGAGTCAGCGATTGGCGGAGCACGAATCTGGCAGCGTTGACAGGGACATGTTCCATCATACGCAACGGAAAACACTGTAAACAAGTGCACAGGCTCGCCATGGACCTCCCTGAACCTTATAGACACATTTGCTCGCGTGAACAGACATTACGCACAAGTTGCACCATCCCATCACCTCTGCGCGGCCCTCAGTGCGCGGCGCATCCAAAGTCAGCGTGATCGGCGCTAAACGAACCATATCCTGCTCCTGCTCCACCACAGGATACGTTCTACATGCGTTCCTGGCTATTCGAACACGCTCACTTGAAACGGTACACAGGAAACGGGTTTTTCGCGCAGCTGGGAGTGTTCCTCAAGAAATCCCCATAGCGAGATCTCATGAATCCCGAGAGCTTCAGAAACAGTTCAAGAGGTTTTTAGAAAGAGAAAATCTTCAAACACTCGAAACCATTCTCAGATTTGTGAAATGTTGAGTTACAAAAAAATATATTGATTCAAACCTGTTCAGTTGAAATCACTCCCCAACGAATCCCTATGGCAGATTTCTCTGTGATTTTTGCGACCTTCATAAACGTTTCAGTACTTTTAGGAAGTGCAAACCTTCCTCTACACGAATACGGTCTCCTCTTCCCCACAGGTCCGCTTTTGAGGAAGTTATGGTCCTTCAAAGACACCTAACTCAGCTGGAAATTCTCGCTCCATGGCTAAAATTGCCGAATAATCTCCTGTCACAGCCGCAATTACATGCGCTTCTGCTACCGTACTCCAATAATCGGGGTAATGCATTTTTACGGCGGTTTGTATAACTGTTACGTAGTGAGACAAGCCTAACTTTCTCTTTTCCTCGTCCTCAATCTTGGGAATAGACGTTGTTAACACTGTGGTCGCTGATGGCCGCTCCCAGAGAGGGAGTCCACCTCAGGTTAACGAATGCTCATTGAATTTAATCGCGATACATCGTTATTATTACCATGTGTGTTTCAAAACGGCCATCGAAGAAGTTCATCATACGAGTTTCTCATAATACGATTGTACCGTTTTTTGTTTGCAATCATCTCTGTATTGTTCTATTATGTCATGACTTCAAGTCGTCCATTTAGTATGGGCACCTTCATACAAGTAGAATTTCATAGTGGGCGTTTCATAGTTTCATTTAAGGCGAAAAAAACCGAACGGCAAAAAAGGGGGGGGGTCGTACCGAACCCCCAAAAAAGGGGGGGGGTCGTACAGGCTCGACCAAAATCCCCATCGAATGCTGTGCCCTGGTGGCGATAGAGGCACACCCTAGGTGACTGCGGCTATATGCCCTCATCATTTCAGAAGCACTAATCTGTCGTTAATCCATAAAAGCATTTGGATCCTCTGTGACTCCCTGCAAAAGCCGAACGCGTTGAAAAGAAAGAAGGGAGAGAGGACCAACCCCACAACAGCATAATGTGAGTAGTGGCGTTAAACAACGAGCCCACAGTCGCAAAGTAACTCTCCAGGGGAGAAAGAAGCAAAAAAAAACTCATAGAAAAGCACGGTCAGGATTCCCTGGCAGCCTCACTGTACGAGCTGTCCCAACCTGCTTGTTTTGTGAGCAAGGCGAGATTCTGCTGCCTGTTGCTCACGAATCGTTTGTTCGCGTGACCCAGAGCTAACTTTATCTAACAGTAAAAATTAAACGAAAATGAAACTGAACATGCGAAAGCAAGTGCCCTTAGGTTTTGGTAGGCGAAACAACTGGGAGGCGTCTTCGCCGTTGATCAATCCCTTTGTGGGATGCGGCACGCATTCTACTTCCATTCAGAATCGTAGTGGCTTATTGAATGCGATGTGGCCTATACAATGACTTGCGGTGGCCAGCCGATGTACAAGTCAGTGTTTTATCCTCCCAGACGAATCTGGTACCAATTTACCGTCCCCGGAGGGTAGAAGGCTTGGTTGGCCTGGGCGGGAGTCGACCCGGGAGTAACGAGGGCCTTCGTTACTTCATGGAAAGCCGCGAAAAGAGGAATCTCAGAGACTGAGGTACAGACTACTTGCACAAGGAAGGACGCCTACCAATTGCTCGAGCGTGTGGACTGTCTCTAACTATCGATATAGATGACACCTACTTGGCATGAACATTGGCGCCGATGCTGAGCAAGTACTTCACGGTTTCTAGACTCCCACTGCTCGCCGCTACATGCAATGCCGTGCGAAGATTGTAGTCGCAAACGCCGAAGTTAACGCCGGAGTCCTATAAACAAATTTTTAGCTCAAACGCTCATGATTAAAAGGTTTGTAATGGAAAACCAGGGTCCACGCAAAGTGGACTGAAATAGGGATACAAAAAGTTGGGCGCAGTTTGGCGACGAGGAAGGGCGTTTTGCACTTTTGCTACTTCCCATCGACGTATCGATCTATTAGGTCGTTGCAAAAGAAATGCAGGATTTTGCTTGCTTGTATTTCATACTTATTTTATTCCAATAATATGTTACTTTAATATGAAGTGTTATATACTATTCGGAAGCTCATCTCATGCTCTTTCTAAATGATACTCCAAGATTGGTTGTAATTCATTTTATTATAATTTTTATTGACATTTTATTGCAGATGTCGAAACGTGAATTTCGCACTATTTTCTTCTATGAGTTCAAGCTATGCCGATACAGCTCGGAACATCAACGAAGTTTGGGGTCAAGGAAGTATCAACGAATCTACGGTCCAACGTTGGTTCCAGAAGTTTCGCTGTGGCAACACCAGCCTTGAAGATGAACTTCATGTTTGGTGGTCTGCCGCCGGTCTCATCCATCACAGCTTCCTGAATCCTGGTGAAACAATTACGGCAGAGAAGTACTGTCAACAAATCGACGAAATGCATCAGAAGCTTCAACGCATGTGCCCAAGGTTGGTCAATATGAAGGGACTCCACGATTCCGGACTCTTCTCCACGACAATGCCCGACCACACTTTGCACAATTTACCCTCCAGAAAAAACGGATTGGGCTATGAAACTCTGCCTCATCCACCATACTCACCAGACCTGTCGCCCACCGATCACCACTTTTTCAAGCATCTGGACAACTATCTTAGAGAGAAAGGCTTCAAAAACCAAGACGATGTCAAAAACGCCTTCAACGATTTTGTGGCCTCTAAAAAGAATTACAACCAATCTTGAAGTATCATTTAGAAAGAGCATTAGATAAGCTTTCGAATGATATATAACACTTACATTTTATTGGAATAAAATAAGTATTAATACAAAAAACGAAATCCTGCATTTCTTTTGCAACGACCTAATATTTTTTATCTATCTGTATACCGTCTTAAGAGCTATCTCATGAGCATACAAGAGTTGACAGGTTTCGCCATGGTGGCTCGGCGAGCTTGCTCCAGAAACTTGTGAACCGGAAGTAGAGGGGCAACGAAAGTGCAAGATATCATCAAGTTAACCACACTTATTAGGGCGGGAATCCTATACAGATGAGCGCAGACATCACTTGCCCGAGCGCCGACGGACCCACTTGTCAGCGCGGACATAGATTCTCAAATCTTGTTTCATAACTTCTGCTTTTGCTGTTTCCCACAAACACTTTGACTGGAAACCACCGTGCATTCACACATGGCCGACTCCGCCCATTCTCTAAAGGGTTTGGCACTCTAGGCTGACCACGCCCACTGGCTTTTCGCGGAATTTCGATGTTTTTTCAAAATTTTTTGCATTTTAGGGTTGCTGCGTGAAGCCCCGCCCACTGTGAGATGCTCCGCCCACTTTGAATAAGCCCCGCCCACTTTTCAAAAATGGTGCAAATCGGCAGTATAGAGACTTGGCTTGCATGTTAGGGTATTGCTGATCATTCGGAATAAACTTTGCCGGATTTTCTTGTTCCGAGTGACGTACGAGACCCTAACATGCAAGCCAAGTCTCTATACTGCCGATCTGCACCATTTTTGAAAAGTGGGCGGGGCTTATTCAAAGTGGGCCTCCAATTCAAAGTGAGCATCTCACAGTGGGCGGGGCTTCACGCAGCAACCCTAAAATGCAAAAATTTTGAAAAAACATCGAAATTCCGCGAAAAGCCAGTGGGCGTGGTCAGCCTAGAGTGCCAAACCCTTTAGAGAATGGGCGGAGTCGGCCATGTGTGAATGCACGGTGGTTTCCAGTCAAAGTGTTTGTGGGAAACAGCAAAAGCAGAAGTTATGAAACAAGATTTGAGAATCTATGTCCGCGCTGACAAGTGGGCGTGGCCGTCGGGGCGGGGCTCGCAGTGATGTCTGGCGTGATCTGGTTGATGAGTTGCCCGCCCTAATAAGTGTGGTTAACTTGATGAAAAGTGAGGGTGAATTTGGTTTGAAAAAGGGGTGAATTTGGTTTGAAAAAGGACGAATTTGGTTTGAAAAAGGGTGAATTTAAAGTGAAAATGGTATATATAGGGATCAATAACGTATAAGAACTATGGGAAGAGATTTATCGGAGTTTCCAGACTGAATAGGCAGGATTCTTTGGAATACCACTACTTCGAAGCAAATGAGTAAACTAGAAAACAGTAAAGTAACTAGAAAACCCAGAAAAACGGCTGGAACGATTGTCGTGAATACCTGGACATTTTTGAGGATTTCCACTTTATTCGTCTTCGCTGCATTGCAAAGTAATGGCGGAAGTATAGTATCGCGAATCAGTTTCACCTCATTACCGGATGATAATCGTAGACATCTAGCGATGTGGGGAACTTGAAAAGAAAATGTATTTTTGCGTAAATTTTCAATAATGTTGCTTTTGGCGGACTTACTGATATCAAGTTCACGCATTTTTGCCGCCTTGTTGGTGACGGTCATTTCACCACGAAGATTTGCTTGAAGCATCTGAAACAGACGAATATGTGAGTGCGAAGAGTTGGAAGGCATAAAAGCAGAGTTAAGGCAAAATTACTGGTACACGGTGTAATTAGTGGGTTCGAAGTCATTGATAAAGAAGGCGGTACCACGAAGACTTTGATAAAGTATGAGTTCCCTTGAGGAATCCTATACAAAATGCACAAAGCTCATCGAGATATAGCTCATTGTCGGGAAAAGAACTACCGTGTTCCTATTACTTACAAATTTTAGTGAAGATTACAGGCTCCAACGCTACTACTCGCCTCATCCCTTGCGAACGCACTCCAGAAGCAAGCCATTTACCTTCACCGCTCAACAGGAGTGTGGTAACTCTTTCAGCTAGGACATATTTTTAAAGTTGCTAGAACATACTGCGGAATCATGTTCGAAACCTCTCACTTTAACTTCTACCCAATTTTGGTACTCAGTAAAAAAAAGCGACCATGTTGTTGACAACCATGCAAGTCTTTCGAAAAGCCACCAATAACCCAAGAAGACTCCAATGAGGAAAAAAAATCTGAACAAGAAGTATTTTCGCTCTGATGAATACCATTCGCTTAGTCTCGTGATCCCATTCGTCTTTACCCAATACATAGCACATTTTAGCCATTGCTGCTTCAGATGTCATATCTGATCCAGGTATCACACCGATATCATAGAGCACCTAAAATATTGGGATTTCAACAACGACTTTTTCGGCATGATATTTTTAAGTGATAATTACAAAATTTTCCGAGCAAAGCACTCATACAGTTCTTATTATCGAGTCAGATCCAGTTATCAGAAGGATAGAACTTATCATTCAATCTGTCTAGTCTTATTGGGGTCGATAAGTTGTCTCTGAACTGCGATTAACCTTCAGAATGATGTGTTTGCCAGTAGTGACAGTAACAAAGCTGAAGACGGTGGCTCGAAGAGAGAAGAACTAGCAGGGACCCAGAAAGCCGTGATCAAATCGAGGAAAAAAAAACAGGAAGAAAGTCAAGGATTGAGACAGGATTTGCGTACATGCAGGGTTCGGCAAAAGAAATATGTAGGTAAACACAAGAACAGAGAAAAATAGATCAACCCCTTGGGACCAGCGTGCAGCAGGAGACAATCTGCACGGTGTATGCCTACTAGCTGAAGTACAGTTGGTGAGATTGGTTCGAAACGATGGCTGGTTTGTAGTGTGCCTTCGCACCACAATAAAGAACTGCTATTCAGAACCTGGGGTTTTCACAGCAAAATAATTACAATATGTCAATGAACTGTGAAAAGATCGTGTGATTTTCTCACAGTGTGAACGGAATATGCTACAAAAGTCGAAATGGCCATGAAGTTTCACCTTTCCAGTAGCATAGTTCACGTCAACTTGCCCCTTGACACACTGAGAACAGTTGACGACAAGACACCCTCTTTTGATAGCTTCCTGAAAACAAAATGATTGTACTACGTTTCTGACGACCGAAGCCTGTACTACAAATGCTCTTGTCCCAGAAGAAGAGCTTCCGCGGGAATGTGAGTGTTCATAAATTGTGTTTGTGTTGTTCGTGTGTCAGGGTAAACACGGGGGAGCGCCAGGGCGGGGGACCCGACTAAGGCGCATAGGCTGTTGTTGTCATGCTGTTGTTACTTGTTGTGTGTGCTGCGACCAGGGAATCCCTGGTCTGGCCCTCGTGGCCGGACCAGGGGTAGACCAGTCGTGGGGACAGTGCTACCGCAAGATCCCCCACAACCCCCCGGGATAGGAACCCTGCAGACCCTCGGGGAGCGGAGGCTGCACTGGGGAGAGACCAGTGCGGTCCCCGAGGAGGACCCTGGGATGACGTGAGTTCCTGGGTTCGGGGCTCACGGGGACTCTGAACCACCTCGATGCGTCGTGTTTTGAGGGGTTTGAAGGGCGACTGCCTCTGAACCACGACAGACTTCGATTCGCAGCGCTTTTCTAAGGCTGCGTTTATACTTTGCGGCAGCGTAGCGTAGCGCTTCCAGCGTACGCCAGCGGCAGTGTCGGGGAAAGGATAGATATCGATCTAGCGTTCCCAGCGCCACCAGCGTACGCTAGCGTAACGCTAGCGCACGCTAGCGTACGCCAGCGTAGCGAGGGCACGGGATGTATAGGTATCGATCTAGCGCTACCAGCGTTTCACGAGCGTTTCACTAGCGTTTCGCTAGCGCTTGCAGCGGCAGGGCTAGAGAGTGTAGAAGAGTAGGAGAGTACAAAATACTCTCCTACTCTTCGATACTCTCTAGCGTAGGAGAGTATTTTGTACTCTCCTACTCTTCTATACTCTCTAGCCCCGCCGCTGCAAACGCTAGCGAAACGCTAGTGAAACGCTCGTGAAACGCTGGGAAGCGCTACGCCATCATAATCTATACATCCCCGGTGCCCTCCTACGCTGGCGTACGCTAGCGTGCGCTAGTGTTACGCTAGCGTACGCTGGTGGCGCTGGAAACGCTAGATCGATACCTATCCTTTCCCCGACACTGCCTCTGGCGTACGCTGGAAGCGCTACGCTTCGCTGCCGCAAAGTATAAACGCAGCCTAAGGCTGAGCGTGGGGGGAAGGACTATGTGATCACTCTGCCCCGCCAAACTACAGTAGCGCTCGAAGGTTTACTGAGCAACTATCTACAAGCGGTTCCGTCCACAGTTCGCGTCTTTGCGCAATTTGAGCATCGTACCGGTTGCGGTGGAGCGGTTCGTTATAATTTCTGTTCGTTACTGATCAGAGGCCGGCTCCAAAATTGGTTGTTTGCGCTCGAGCACCACACATCCGTTGCGCACTTAATCGTAAGAGTCCCGCGATGCGAGTACGAATAAAGACGCGGCGGACTATGAGCACCACTTCATCAACGACGATAGCAGCATGCGTGGAAGACTCCAAAGAAAAGGACTGTTGGTGAGCAACTTCTCTTTCATTAGCAGGCGAGAAAAGGTATGGAATTAAGAAGAAATACGAAAAATGTTGCTGAAATAGAATTACTTACGGTTAAAGCTTCAATGATATCCTTTCGCCTCGTCGGCATATTACCGGCACCAAATGTCTGCAGGATGACTCCCTTTGTTGGCGGTTTCAGGAATGCACGTACCTAGAAGCGATTCAAATACTTCATCTTGAAGAAGCACAGTCAGCAAAGAGGGTAGAGGAAGCTCCCAAGAATACCATGAGTAAGACCCTACATTTGCAATTAATTCCAAGCATTGTACGGGCTCAAAACTGATAAATTCGGTGTCTAATCAAAAAAAGGACCAGAGGGATCATTCCAAAAGAGGAGACACTAGCCAGCATCTCTATCGCGTCCACTCCAAGTCCGTCGACTTCGAGTCCAGCAAAGTAAATAGGCATACGGAAGCTCTTGCCACTGAATCTGCACCCTCGTCATAGATACAATCGGCGCTGTTCAGCTTGGGAGGAGCATTTGGCACTTTAGCTAGTTCTTTTTGTGGTTCATATTAATTAAAAGGTCCCACCAATCTTCTTATTCGTTATCACTGTTTTCTTGCTCTGAATAGCCTTCGCACCACGGGAGCAACAATTTGCAGGGTAAAAACCAAACCTTGGACGGAACATATTTATAGGTCCTCTCACTGATTTCCGTCCCTTTTCTTACAGCTTATCATCTTCACACTCCATCACTTTCTATCACTTTATTATACCTTTCCAGTCCCCAATAGACACTCACAGGCTGACAGCATATTTATGGGGAGTACGGAAATATCTGAGAAATTTCATACAAATCACTCAAGAATCAGAGCAGAGATGAAATTCGCTCTGCCTCCTGCAGGATTGTCTTTCGTGGAGCCAGAGACGTCAGTACTAGAGGAGCGGACATATGCACAACTGCTCTTTCATCAAAACTATTTTTCTCCCTCCGGAAAGGGATTACAGCACTTGCTAAGAGCAAAAAGGACTGTCGTTTGCCCCTCATCGACGACAGTGTCCTATTCCAGCTCGGATGGCAGAGCAGCCACAATGATGTGGGTGGAGTAGAATACTTCGGGACTGGTCGTATTGGGGAGACGTGCAACAGAATCGTCCGGGGCAGCGCCCGCGGCACGCGGCGCGTCGCGCGGCGAATGACTCAGCAGCTCACTTACGTGCATTTGCTAGCCGATAGCTTTGCGACTGGAGCAAATGATTTACTACAGCGTACATCCGCAACATTTAGCAGGTTTCATCAATGATTGAAAATCTAATGATGTTTTTTTCTTGATAGTAACACACAATTGTTTGGCGGTTCCATAAACGCAACTTCAGGAAATAAACAGATACAAAAGAAGTCAGATAAGGCCATATTCTC
>MU912958.1:0-26726 GCA_036418165.1 Cooperia oncophora
AGAGAGAGAAAATTCAGACTTACGTAATATCATTGTTATATGGGCAGAGTCAGATCTGTATGGGCTATCAATCTTTTCAGTTGAAGTGTGTGTCAAAGGGCAAAAAGCGAAAAAAAAGTCGGAGACGCACGATTTCATGAAACACTTCGGAAACCCTGTCCGCGCTGAGAATAGGCCGGGATAAGGGTGCGGGGTCTTTGCAAAACTACTAGTGTGGCTAAGTTATCACCACTAATTGTAAGGGCGATTTGCTTGAAAGAGTGGTCGATTTGATTGGAAAATGTAGCGATTTGATTTGAAAAGGTTTACGATTTGGTTTTGAAGCGCGCGATTGTTTGAAGAAAGGTTTCCGGATGTTGGTTGAAAAGGTGTCCGAATTTTTGGGTTTGAAAGTGTCGCGATTTGATTTTGAAAAGTGTCTCGATTTGGTTTGAAAAGTGTACCGATTTGATTGAAAAGGTCCGAGTTTTGGTTTGAAAAAGTGTCGTATTTGATTGAAAAGTGTCCGATTTGGTTTGAAAAGTGTCCGATTTGATTTGAAAGGTCCGGATTTGATTTGAAAAGTGTCTGAGTGTGGAGTGAAAAGGTATAAAATCTATTGGCTACATGTAGCGAACAGCGAGCTACGAGCTGGCATACTGGTGAATTGACTGGTTTCGGGAGTGGAAGAACTCTTATGCGATGCCTTCCGCATGGAGGCAACATCCGTGGTTCACTTATTCGTACTGTCTACATCATACCGGGCCGGATAATCCCATCTCGTGAGACCCGAATCATCGATGTGAGGTGAGCTGCCATCTATTCCGCGCTATTATACCCTAGAGTAAGCCCAAAAATTCCAATTGTGGTCGATATCAGATTGGTTATGCAACTTGGTCCTCAGGGGTAGTTTGAGCACGCGGAATCACAGGAATATTCGATGTAGTTGTTATGCAAAACTGCTCTGTTACATGTGTTATCGCAGGGGGACAAGTACACGCTGCTCTTCTTTTCAGGCCACGAATAGTATCGTTGATTCGAGAAAAAAAAGACTGATGCGCGGTGAGTTCGCTCTTACAGGTAGTCCAGGCGAGCAAGAGATGTTAGGATCTCTTTGTCACGCCTGTTCATGGACAAATGCAAAAAGATGCCGGACCGACCCCCCACCCGGAAACCGAGCTCGCTTAGAAACCCACTCGCTGTCCTTGCGGCTATACCCTATCAACGGTTTGGAAAGACTCTAGTAAACATTTATGTAAACGACGTTTTCAACGTTTCCGTGCGCGAATACAAGAAAATATCCCTGCGTTGATAATTCCCTCCTTTAACTAACGTCTCAGTAGAACGTTGCCGCATAACTTCTGACAGATTTAATGTTCAACGCGTCATATGAGACGTCGTACACACGCCGTGCACGCTCAATTGGAAATGGCCAGGCTACCTGTGACCTCCTGTCAGCAATTGATATGACGGGCCACGGCCAGAGGTTGTCTTTTCGGCTATGGACTTCTATTACTGCGAATCTGCAAACTCTTTCAGGACGAGTTACCGACATTTGTGGAGAGCACCGCGATCCGAGTAGGTCCCAACGTTTCCGGCTGTGAGCCTCGCCTCCATTGGTGGGTCCCACCCTCTGCCGTAACCGTGTAGCAGCTTTTCTCCATCTCGAGACTGCTATGATAGCCGAAACATTGGCTTTTCATTAAAACAGCAAACCGGCACGTTTCTTGCACGTCCCGCAATTTCCGGCGCTCGCTGACTTTCGGCGCACGGTCGCTTAGGTCTGCGTTTTACTTCTGCGGCAGCTTTAGCGTAGCGTAGCGCTATCCATGCGTACCAGCGGCAGTGCGGAAGAGAGGATTGCATATTCGATCCCTGGCTTCACCAGCGTCACCGCGCACGGCTGGCGTAGCGAGCGGCAGGGGAAGCCATAGCTATCGCATCTAGCTTCACCAAGAATTTTCTCCAGCGTTTTCCCAGCGCTTGCCAGCCGACGGGCTTAGAGAGGGCTAGAGAGCACTGCGACGGAGGAGAGTACTTTGTACCCTGACCGCGTGATGAAGCCAGATTCGATATGCATCCTCTTCTTCGCACTGGCCGCGGCGCGTGACGCTGGATGCGCGTACGCTACGCTGCCGCAAAAGTATCAACCAGCCTTACTGTTGGCGCGGAGCTTACCACAAATCACGCGGCCATTTACACCTACAGTCGACCAGCCCTACTGCATCCGACCCTGTCGTCCACTCTGCAAATTGGCTCTAACTGTGAGAACCGAATTCGAGCCGAGCCGATTCAATCAAACATTGCGAGAAGCCAAGACATAACAAAAACGTAGCAAACTATAATACAGGGGGGGGGGGCAAAAAAAGTCATTTTTCGGCGCCTGAGCCACATATCAATCGGAAGCTTTCGCCAAGCTCAGACAGGAGACAGTGGATATTAGTACAGGAGGTGGAAGATACCCAAGATCTTCTCTCTATCAAGCTGGAGCAGGAGCTGCCGCCAATTCGCCTCCATGGTACGCAAAAATATGAAGGGTCAATCTCCAGTCGCCGGCCTGACTGAGGAACACCTTTGGAAGTTCACGTCGCCTCCAAACAGCTGCGCAGACTTCTTTATGAAGTCATCCAACAGATAGCCTACGCTGAGCGTCAGTACTCTTGATCTCGCCAAGAACCTCCCACATCGAGCAGCTTACGTGCAATATTCGTCGCTATGGTCTAGGACATCATCTTCAACCGGTATTCGCGCAGGCGCGAGTTTGGATACATATGGGCGCGGGGTACCTGGGAAGGGAAGACCGATATTTTCATTGTAGACCCCGACTGAAGGTGACCGGAGCGCTGGCGTTACCAGGTCAAGTAATCGAGCAAGAATATGCCTCCCTACATGTGAGTCGCCCGTGGCCTTCTTGGAGACCTCGTCGCTGAATCAGGTGGCGTGCCACCCACTGAATCAAAGGGTTGTTCCTGGAAAATACTCCCCTACTTGAATCGGAAGAGGCGTTCGTAGCTGAAGAAGTGTAATATTGAAGTAATGTTCTCCTGACCTAAACCCAGCTCAGATTACCTATCTCCCGGGCGGACTTCAAGAGGGTGGTCTACGCGTGCGGAGAAAATCGACTACCCCCTGATCTCAGGTACCACATCGCGGGTCGCGGTGCCAGAATCTCTCGATGGACCGTTTCGTCCAGAAGGCTGGTGGCGGGAGTGTCCGTGGTAAGTACTCAATATGCTCTTCAATATGGTAAGTAAAAATGTCCGATCAGAATTTGATCAAAGTTTAATGTATAGCGCCTCGGCAAATCAATGATGGCAAAGTGACTTTTTTTTGCCCCCCCCTGTATAGTGTTGTGATTACACCAGGCATCCTTTCCTAAGACGAACTTGAGCAAAGTTAGCAGCACATCAAAAACTCCCCAGAGGATTCCCTGAAAAAGCTCTTCCAAGAGCCGAAAAGGCACTATTACATTCTCAGAGCTTGTACTTTTTAGTATATCTCAAGCGAAAGAACGGACTTTTCGTGCGGTAAAACAGGCGTGTCTGGTAAGCTGGATTTAGCGTGATGCCCAGGCCAATACTCAGTCACCAGTAGTTGAAGGCGGGTAGGCCGCGTAATTGGTTGCAGAACAATTGATAGGAGGAATTCGACACAAGCGTGCTGCTAATTCCCTCCACCCACTAGTAGAAAATCTGGGTGTAGCACATAGGTAATTGGTCGTTTTTTCAATTGAAAATTTTGTCCCGAAAGGAATGTTTTGCTAAGCAATTCTGATATCAATCTGATAGGAAACTCTCGATAGTACTCCTATTCCTTAACATTCTACTAAACCACGAATCATGTTGTGTCGGTTTGTCGTATGTATGTATGTAGTGTATTGCTATGTATGTATGTCCTGTCCGTCGCGTCAATGCTTCACAGGTTCAACACGTCAGTGTAGAAGAGTAACGACCGGCTAGCCCGTGGCGAAAACCATTCGTTCAGATGTATCAATCCCATCATGGTCCTTGCACTTGTGATAACACCTGCACCTATATGAGAAAACCAATGTTAGTGCACTCCAAACCATTGCACGAGCTGCTCGCGTGGTTAGAGTGGACAGTGAGCACGTGCAGTGGCCGGGATGGACGTGGGTGGGGGCAAGGTGGGAGTGGGGAGGGTATAATGTGGTGGAACGGATTAGTGAGTGAGAGTATCGTGGAGGGGAGACTAGAGCTGCGTTAGTAAGAACATCTCATCACAAGTGGTACATAAAACGCCAATTAAAGCAAATAAGGGTGAATAGGAGGGAGGATCAACCGCTTAGCAGATATCCGCGAATAAATCCATATTTTGTGCTATCATCTTTGAGGCAATGTTGCATTGCTTTACACCTCACTAATATAAAGAATCATGTAGTGCACTATAAGTGAGCTACTCGACTATTTAGTCAATGATTGTTGACTATCTCTATAAAATAAAAGCCGGTGAAGCGAGAAAGATAAGCGCTCGCGGCGGAGCCGGGCCCGCTCAGCAAATCCACTCTTTATCTCAGAAGAAGGTCGTGCAGGCATCAGCCGGCAAAGCCGGCTGATAAGAGCATAAAACAGCTTCGGTTGAGGGAATGATTTTTGTGAATTTGTTAGTCGTTGAAGTTGAAAGTGAAGTCGGTGGAAATTAGCAACTTCGACAACTGCCTCTATTTACGTCCACTCGAAGTGCTAAAATCGTTCAAGCTGCTCTATACATTTGAAAAAGGTTGAGCTGAAAGTCTCAGCAAGGAAATCACAATAGGATGCTTTAGAACTAATCTCAAGAATTTCAAAGTTGGCAACCTTCACCTCGCCGATATTGGGCAGGCTCACGTCTGTTCCACCTGAAATTCTATGCTAATAGTTGAAGGTTTCGCTGATATGTTTTGCATGTTCTGATAGCGAATTCCGTGCTCTATAATACTGCAATGGAAATCTGTTCTCCAGATATGCTTACTTTCTGTTAATTTCAGGTTATCATTACGGAAAGTGAAGTCGATGAGAATTAGCGTTCCCGACTTCCTCTCCCTACCGCTGTCCACAAAAGCTTCAAAGCTCTTGGAGCAGCTCAATAGAATCGCCATGGTTTGAGTAAGGCATAGAGTAACAGATCAACAGTAGGAAGGCTCACAATTGATTCCGGAAAAAAGCACAACCGACAACGTTGACTTGCAGACATCTGGTCGTTCCATACCTCACAATTTTTTTTGTTTTCCTTAGTAAATTCAAACACAGTATTTACAACACTATAAAAAATATAGATATTCACAATAAACTAGTCAATGATATATTCCCCATTGTTTTTTACAGCCTCCTCCCACCGATTAGCCAGGTGTTTAATGCCTTCTCGGTAAAAATCCTGTGGCCGCGACTTGAAGAAGGAATCTCATCCGAAGAACAAGGGAATCATAAGGGTTTTCAAAATAACCGCGCGGCCATGTTATCACGAAATTTGCTATCAGAGCATACAAAACATATTAACATTCAAGTATCCTTCTATTCTATAAAGCAGTAACTTTGTGTGTCGGTTTGTATGTTCGCAGGTATGTATGTCTGTCCGCCGCAAAATGCTTCACGGGTTCGAGTTCGCTGGAGGCGAAAACGACCGCTAGGCAAACAGGCAAATCGGTGCGGAAGTACCAATCCAATGTTTTGATCGTGATATCGGCCTCCGCTATATAAGACAACCATTCGGTACACTCCGAGCCATTGCACGAGCTGCTGGCGTGGCAGCTGGACGTGTGCTTGTGCGGGGCAGGTAGGGTGGGGCCGAGAGGGGGGGAGCACTGGGCGCCCCCTCCCCCCCCTCTGCCTTCCCTGCGCCGTGCTCAGCCCGATCTGAGCATGCGCAAGAGAAGGAAGCAGAGGGCAAGAAAAGAAAGCAGAGCGACGGTCCGACAGGAACACTGGGGGGTTTTTCAAGGTATGATATAGTTGTGGCACAGGGAATATGTGGGTGACAAGAACTGCTAGCTGCTGATGGGGATTAGAGGGAAAGGACAACATACTCATAACGCGGTACACAGCATCAGTTAGGCGTTGATTTCAGCAAATGATATCAAGGGGAAAGTGGAGATTGCGACGGCGGGTGGCAAGAAATGATAACAGCTGATAGGGCCTGATAGAAAACGATGCAGTTGTTGTTCAATCAAACGCTGAAGCCTCTACACCACGAAATTATGGAGTTTTAGTGATAGCGACATTGATGACGAGTGACATGCAATTTTATCAATTGATAAGTAAAGATAAGGGGACATTTTCATGACACCTCTGACCACTACACTGCCAAAAAACCTCTCAGTAAGCGAAATTTTCCCACAGCCATCACTCCTCCGATAGCACTAGAAAATATACTCATCCCACTGAGGGGGGTATATACTTCGCCTGAAATAGGAAGTTTGGAGAAATCAAAAACTCCAATACTGGAACACACTTTATGCGTTCAGTGAGTACTTAAATATTTTTTTTGCTTTTCAACATCAAATCACTGATGAGAGCGAATAACGAAGTAATTTGTAAGATATTCAATGAAAGCTGCCTAAATATTGTCATCTGCAGCCATTCATGCAACCTTAGCAGGTGGATTGCATGTTAATGACAAGTTAATCGCCCATCGTTGGTGTTATGATGCATGTAATAAAAACGGAATCTGTTCATCTACTGTGCAACATATATTGATGTTCTGTACTTCCTATCTATTTCTGAAATCTACGTATAGAATGGGCGTTATGGCCGAAACCAGCACGCCTTCCGCAACTCTGAGAGGTGCAGATTTCGCTAGGTTACTCGTCTATTATGATTCGACCACTACCGCGCAATATGAGCAGCTCATACAATTAGCTAATTCCATCCCGTTATGATGTGAGCCTGGCGAAGCCAGGCCAGCTCGGCGAAGCCGAGCCAAACAGAAGGAGGAGAGCTCGGCGTCAGCCGTGCGATCCGACTGGTTAGCATAAAATTCGTGGAAATCGGGAACGCTAATCCTCATCGACCTCACGTTCCGTAATGATAACCTAACAGAAAGTAAACAGCTCTGGAGAACAGATTCCCATTGCAGTATTATAGAGCACGGAATTTGTATCAGAACATGCAAAACATATCAGCGAAACCTTCAACTATTAGCATACAATTTCAGGTGGAACAGACGTGAGCCTACCCAATATCGGCGAGGTGAAGGTTGCCAACTTTGAAATTCTTGAAATTAGTTGTAAAGCATCCTATTGAGATTCCCTTGATGAGACTTTCAGCTCAACCTTTTTCAAATGTATGGAGCAGCTTGAGCGATTTTAGCACTTTGAGTGGAGGTAAATAGAGGCAGTTGTCGAAGGTGTTAATTTCCACCGACTTCACTTTCAACTACAACGACTAAAAAATTCACAAAAATCATTCCCTCAACCGGAGCTGTTTTATTATTCTTATACTACGAGAAGTTTCCTATCAGATGGTGTCAAGATTGATTGCAAAACTTCACTTTTGGAACAAAATTTTCAATTGAAAGTACGCCATTACTTATGTGCCATCCCAATAGTATGGCACTTCGCTTAACCCTTTTCACCTGACACGCCCTTCCATGCGCAACGAACATGATATTTGCTCATAGTTGATACCAGTCGGAGAGCCCGGCTAGCGCCGAGCTCTCCTCCCTCTCTTTAGGTCGGCTTCGCCGAGCTGACCTGGCTTCGCCAGGCACGCTCCATAAGGGGAACGGAACTCTTTCAATCACCGGGTTGCTCATACAGCGCTGTATTGGTCATATCATAACAGATGTAGCGAATCTGCGGGTCCTGTACTCCTTAGCAAACGCTTATACTTGCGGTCCGCGTCATAACTCCCATACCACACATAGACCTATAGATATAGATACAAAGTGCAATCGATCAATATAGCGCTTGCTAAAGTATGAATAATTTTAGGTTTACTCCCTTATTATTCACCAGTCGGATCGCCCAGCTTTCGCCGGGCGCTCCTCCATCTGTGGCGTGACCCGGCTTCGCCAGGCCATGCGCATTTGCCGCGTGCTGAGTTATGAATCGCTGATCAACCTACGGATGTTCTGCATCAGTCAATAACTAAGAAGTAGCCCCCATCCCGTCAAAACGCAGAAACAGCAGGAGCGCCCGACGCATCACAGAAGAGAGAGAGCCGGCCTTAGCCAGCGATCCGACCGGTACGTTCATAACCTACACGGGAATATTGCAGCCTGTTAGATTAGCCGCTGGAGCAGCCTACGATTCATGTATTCTGTCGTCTTGAAGCGTGTTGCTTTGGAATGCACTCCCGCATTAGCAGTGGAACGTCAAATGGCCCTCACTAAGGTTGTTGATGGAAGATAATTGTGGTAAGAGTGATTAAGTAAATTGCTGCTGTTCATAACATCTCTGTAAACCCAATTCCCATGCATCCGGAATAGAGCTAGCTTAGCGGTCGTACATGATGTCTTTACTGATAAGCGTTGAGGAATGAGTTGTGTTGGAAACAGATCGTTATATTTGAGTCATATCGATCACATTGTTGTGGTGAGCGATGAAGCGCATTTTCCCACGTTAACATGTCACTTTGAGCTCCTATCATTCCCGTCACCCGATAATAACATTGCTGCCCCATATCATTATCATATCACGCTATATCACCTCTCGGTTCCAAGGCCCCACTGTTGCTGTAACCTGCGTAACGAATTTGATGACCGTCCTCTTCCGAGGCCGCTTATCATATCTTATCAACTGTATCCACTTTCTGTCACCCACCAATGATGTTCCCGTCCCACACCCTATACCACCTCTCGGATCCAAGGACCCACTGTCCCCGTGAACCACGCTATGAATTTGGTAGTCCTTCCCTTCTTATGCCCATCATCAGATCTTATCAGGTGATATCACATCCTGTCAGCCGCACATGATGTTTCCATCCCAAACCTTATATCACTTATCAAAACCATGGTCGCACTGTTGCTGTCACCCGCGTTATGAATATGGTGACCCACCCCTTCTAACGCCTCTTATCGTGTCTTATCAACTGATATCACTTCCTGTCACCTACCGATAGTGTTCCCGTCACACCGCCTGCATCACTTCTTGAAATCAATGTCTCACTGCCACGGGGACCGGCGCTATGAATTTCGTGACACACAGACAGATGCACACACAAACATACACACACAGACAGACACACTTAGTGAATTATATAGAGTAGGATTCTCATCAGTAATTGAAAGGTCGGAAGAGAAAAAAAATTTTCAAAACATTCCAGACTTTCCTGTTTCAGGCGTACTACATTCCCCCCCCCCCCGCTCGTCGACATCGACCTTATATAGAGTAGGATAGTTGGGTGAGTTCAGTTTCAGTTTCTAGTGTTATCAGGAAGGTGTTGGCTAAAGGAAAGATTCACAATCTGAGCCTCGAATACTCGGCATTAAAGTGCTGAGAGGTAATACTAATGTAGCGCAGATGGTATCGTATTCATTTTTACCAATTGATAAGATTACCTATCACCCGTCATCAATGTCTTCATCACCAAATCTTTATGATTTGGGAGCGTGAACCCTGAACAGCGACGACGATTGCAACCTCCACTAATCAGCCCCTTTCAGTAGTTATCGCTTAAGTCCACCGCGGTTGATGTCCCAACTCACTCCCTATATCACTTGCTGAAACGCACGCCTCACTGATACTGTGACCTGCGCTATGAAGACGATGACCTCACTATTATAACGACCCTTATCCGAATCTTATTCAGCAGCTTACGATTCTATTACCTACCAATAATGTTCTTGGTCTTCGCCCTATATCATACCTCGGAATCAAGGACTGGCTGGTTCTGTTGACCTGCGCTGTTATATGGTAACCTTTTCCTTTTATCGCCCCTTATCGAATCTTACTCAACTGATATGACTTCCTGTCACCTACCAATAGTGTTCTCCTTCACACCCCGTATATTACTGTCTTGAAATCACTGTTTCATGCTACTGCGACAGCGCTATGAATTTTCGTGACACACAGACACACGCACACACAAACATCACACACACACAGCGGACAGACATACTAGCGGATTATATATAGTAGATAGGATCGTCGTAATCATTCGGGTTTGGATCAAAATAAGGGAATGGTCGCATCCGCAGTTTTCATCACTGGTTGTTTTCATCATGAACCGGATTACCATCTATTCAAGTGGAAGAGAAGAAATGGTGGCGAACTCATTACGCCACACTGATACCGCCCCGACTGCATAAACGAACTACATCAACGATACTATTTAAGCTCTAATTTCAATATTCTTGGTCTCTGCATAAGAACTCAAGACCTTTTCACAGAATTTGCACATTTCCAAGCCCTCGTCAACGTCACGATAAACGCCGACTCTAACATGTCAGTGGAAATTTCAGCTACAGCAGTAGCAGTGCATGCGATGACAATGAAGACAAGTGATAGCGGATTGAGAGATTCCATAACAATGTACTGCGAAGAATGCTCCAAGTCAAGCGCAAAAAGAGTCCCTCAGCTCATATTGCTGTACGGAATCCATCGTAAAACATCCTACTTATATATAATCCGCTATTGTGTCTGTGTGTGTGTTGTGTGTGTGTTTGTGTGTCACGAAAATTATAACACCGCGTCCCGTAGCAGAGAAACGTTGATTCCAGGGAGATGAGTATAGGGGGTGTGACGGAACACCGTCGGTGAGGTGACAGGATGTGATATCAGTTGATAAGATTCGATAAGGGGCGTCCAAAATAATGGTCACCCGGTCCATAGTGTGGGTCACAGCAGCAGTGGGACGTCAGTTCCGAGATATGATATAGGCTGTGGGACAGGAAACATCATTGTGGGTGACAGGGAATGATATCAGCTGATAATATCTGATAAGAGGGCTCAGATGGAGAGGTACGGGTCCATAGCGCGGTGTCGCAGCAACACTGGGACGTTTATTCGAGGCATGATATAGGCTATTGGCACAGGAATATCACTGATGGGTGACTAGAATTGCTAGCAGCTGATAAGATTTGATAAGGGGAGTTAGAAGAAAAGGTCCTCATATCCACAACGCGGACACAACATAGCTAGGCGTTTGATCTCAGCAAATGATATAAAAAGGGAGGGTGGGAAGGCGACGGGAAGTGATAACAGCCGATAAGGGCTGATAAAACGTTCCCGTTGTTGTTCAGTTCAAAGCGCTGAAGCCTTTGCACTAGCGATTATATATGTTTAGTGGTAGCAGCATTGTTGACGGGTGACGAGCAATCTTATCAATTGATAAGAACTGATAAGGGACATTCTCACAACATCTATGAACACTACACTGCCTAAGTATTTGAGGTCAGTGGGCTATCCTACTATATATAATGTCGGTGTCGACGAGTGGGAGGGGGGGGGGTATGTAGTTTTGCCTGAAACGGGAATGTCAGAAAATTTTTGATTTGATTGTGATTTTTTTTCTTCAAACTTCAGTTACTGATGAGAACATACTAAGGGAGATTACTAGTACCCACATGAAGCCTATATCGATAGATCGATCGATCTCTTTATCTATAGCTATAAGCCATGTATTTGCGGACGTTATGGCGCAGAGCGCCAGTATAAGCATTTGCTAAGGTGCATAATCTGCAGGGTAGCTGTATGTGATTTGATTCAACCACTACAGCATCGTATGAGCAGCCGAGTGAATGAAAAAAATCCGTTATTTCATTGTATAGCCTGGCGAAGCCAGGCCGGCTCGGCGAAGCGAGCCAAAGAAAGGGAGGAGAGCTCGGCGTCAGCCGGGCGATCCGACTGGTCTACATATGTAGGTTGTTCGAAAAGTCCTGCGACACTTGTTTCGAACTATTCTAGAAAACACCAAACATCATTTTGGATGTTTTATTTCTGATTATGTGGAATTTGTCCTAGGGTTTCTGAAAATGGATATCATAGCCCCGAGCAAGTTTTCAAAGCTTAAAAATACCTCAGAGATCGAGGTATTCTCGACTTATCGTATATTATGAGTTACTGTAGGGCAACTCCGCCATAGTCGAGGAAGCTACACTTTACGTTGTCTTGAGAAGGATATCGCTTGCCACAGCAGAGATTCCTTTTGCATCAGCGCTTCCAGGCTGGACTTATTCAACACGGAAGTAGGCAATGTATAGGTCGGCACCAGCACAGAATGACGGCCCTTTACTCAAGCTTCTTGAGGCCGCAGCGAACGTAACCACCGGTGAAGTTGGCAACCTCTCTAGGCTCCACCTAACTGACAACTGCCGTGCTTCTCCGCAGTCCCGTTTATCGGAAAAATTTTTTATGAAGGATGCCTCATGGTTGAGACCCACTGGACAAGTCATACCGAAATGACCGTGACTGAGTTTTTTTTTCCTTGTACACATTGGAGGAACATTTGTGGAGAACTTTTGGTTGGTAAGAGTGGTGGGATACTTGCGTACGTCTTGCACATGTTCTCTCGCAGGATCTCTCAAATAGAAAAATAGATTGCACAGCCAAAAGCAGATGTGCATGGGGGATAAAGAGATTTCAGTAGGTTATTGGTGGGATTTCAAAGCGGTATCTCGGATACTAGCACAACCGGTAAGGACTACATCCACTCTAACCAACTCACAACATGGATGAGTCACGCTTGAATTCTTCAAAAATACTCAATTTTCTCTACGCTGGCAATGCGAAGGACGCATGTTAGATCAGGCCACACCAAAAGATCGTGGATCTTGATCTGAGATGCGACCATACCCAGCTTATTCATCAAAGTCAGCAGTCCTTAACTACTACCTTTTTTGATCCCTACCGCATTCTAAAAACGGCAAAAAATTCGAAAATCGACGTCTACTCAAAAATGAGGTCCACCTCTTCTTCTTGTCATAGTTGCCGTAGTTCTATAAGAATGGAAATGAGAAGCTGTGCAAAAGAAGGCACTAGTCCTAGTCCTTAGTGGTGATTATCGTTGTAGATTGATGATGTCGTTTAGTGACTGAAATTTAGTCG
The DNA here is from genome assembly GCA_036418165.1 of Cooperia oncophora. Lineage (NCBI taxonomy): Eukaryota > Metazoa > Nematoda > Chromadorea > Rhabditida > Trichostrongylidae > Cooperia > Cooperia oncophora. The sequence continues at coordinate 12,959 of MU912958.1, forward strand.
AAAAATTGGTCGAAATGTCGCAGGACTTTTCGAACAACCTAATATAATCCGCTAACTTTGTCTGTTGGTGTGTGTATGTGTGTTTGACCGGAAATTCATAACTTCCTTCAAAAGAAGCGATAGAGCGCTCAAATGATAAGTCATGTAGCGGGTAGTGCAGGAACACTGATTGGTGGTGGGCAGAAACTGATAAGAGCTGATTAAGAGTGACCGCAGCAGCCTTATAAGGGAGGATCACCACATTCATAGCGCCGGCCTAGGACCTTGGGTTCCAGGAAGTAAGGTCAGGGGCAGGATGAACATTGTTGGTGGGTTGGCAGAATTGATAACAGGCTGATAAGATACCATAAGGAGCCTTAGAAGGGTAGAGACACCTAACTCACAACGTCGACCAGCACAACGGGACGTTCGTCCAAGAGGCAGGATAAGTGTGCGCAGAATGAAACCATTATTGGTTTGTGGCAGGATTATGTTAAGAGCTGATAAGATACCCCGAAATATCACAGCAGAGTGTTGCAACACTGTGGAACTGCTCCAGCAAGTAACTCAGGGGTGCTCACGAACATTAAAGGGGAAGATAAATTCTGTCAGTTGTCCAACAACGGCTTTTGGGACTCCGTAAGTGCTCACATCATTCCGGCCAAATTTCTATTCCTGCAATATCCCTCAGTTTAGCGGTCGCCGTCGGAATTTGCTCACGCGCTAAACGCCTCGAGCTTCACCGGAAAGGAAATTGTTTGCCAGTGAGGAATGATAAGAGCCACTATGATTTCGACTTTTTTATTATCGAGATTCTTCCCACCTCTATGCTGTCCTATCCCCAACGAATGGTGCTTTTAGAAGTATGATAGGCACCAAACACTGGCAAATGTTCATTAAAATAAGGAAACATGATGAAATTGGTCGTCCTCGAAACATGAAAACATGGAATTAGGCTAAGTGTTAGTGCTCAGGACAGATCCTGTCAGTTATCGTAGTACCATGGATTTAACCATGCGCGCAGTAGTGCGCGTCAGCCAGACTGGTCAGGAATAAAGCGTGGAAGGGAATTGGGCTTGCGATATCTAGGAAAAGGTCTAGCCGTTTAGGCGGTAGTGTACACTAGGCAAATAGAGGGAAGGGGTAAAATGGGAGCAGTCCACAAGTCTCTTCTACGGTCGCTGTTGCTCCAGCCAGGACTATTATATCGAACCAGTGTTCTGCTTTTCGGGGATTGGAAAATCTGTTCAATCGGAAAAACTGTTTTTCAGAGCGGCGCTGAAGACCAAACGTGATCAGATATACGCGTTTCGTGCCAGAGCGCTCTTGGAAGTAAATCGTGGGGATTGCTCTAACGATAAGGTTAAGACGAGAGTACGAGAAAAGTTCAGTAAACTAGTGGAAGAACAACGTTATTATCGATCAAGGGCTAACTCGTTCCCACGCGATCAGCAACTCCTGGTGCCTCGCGTAGAAGTGTTGGTAACCTTCAAGGACTTCATAATTGCCTTCTATGTAAACCTTCGTTCATACTTTGCGGCAGCATACACCAGCGACCAGTAGTATCACCAGCGCTCCGGGCTTCCGGCAGCGTTAGCATCTTCTCCGAACACTGACGTATTCGAACCCGCGAAGCATTTTGCAACGGAAAGACATACAAACATATGTACACTCCTTATCTCTGAGCCAGAGTAGGTGTGGCATTCGAACATGGCACGAAACTGGTTACTCGTGGAGTATTCCAGTCTGGAGCAACAGTTATCTTATTCTGTGCTGCACAGAGACACGACAACATTGTGTGAAGATGAAAACTCCTCACCACAAGCATAGACACCTTCAGATTAAGTTGGAACATGCGGTCACGCCTATCCCATCTCAAGGATTTCGAGTATACATACATACGTACCCAAAAACTGACTCAAAGCTGCTGCTCTATATAATAGAAGGACAACAAGGGAGGTCATACAAGTCATGTCGGTTTTTTTCAAAAATGGCTTGTTCCACACAGTAGGGATCCACACAAGCGTTATAAAATAAACCCAGTCGGATTACCCGCCTGCCGCCGAGTGCTCCTTTATTGTCACGGCTCGGCTTCGCCGGGCTGGCTTGGCTTCACCAGGCACTCCTTCCTTAGCAAAATGTAGAAAAATGATTGAAAATTGCTCGAGCAATGGGTTAAAGTTGAACCTGGCCAGAGGATTGTGCAGCATACAGCGCTTTGTTGCTTCCGAAATTCTAATGACATCAAAAGAAAGAGCCTGAGGCCCCTTATCCAATCCTATCAGATGCTGGCAGTTTTTGTCACCAACCTAGTGTTCCTTTCCTAAACCCTATATCGCATCTTGGAATCAACCTCCTACTGTTGCTGTGACTCGAGTGATGGACTCAGTGACCATACCCTTCTAACATCTCGAATCTTATCAGCAGCTGACAGTTCTTGTCATCCACCCATAAAGTTCCTGTCCCATGCCCTAAATCATATGTTGGAATCAACACCTGGCTGATGCTGTGACCCGCATTACGAACATGGTGAGAGTTCCATTCTGAGGCCTCTATCACTTCCTATCGCCCACCAATAGTGTTCCCGTCACACCCTCTACGTCACTTCTTGGAATAACTCGCTGCTACGCGGACCGGCGCTATGAATTTAGTGTCAAAGAGACAGATGCACACGCACAGACATATTCGGTTATTTATGGTAGAATAGTAACCGTTGTCCCAACGTAACGGTGAAATCTATCTTTTTGTCCATTCTTTCCTCGGGGTTAGTACCGGAAATCTCCATAAATACACGAAAATTCAGTAACCTGTAAGAGCAGCCTTTGAAGCATCCTAATGCTCAATGTCTTCTCCATCACTGTAGGGTTTTTTCTAGGATGCACTCCCGCATTCGGCAGTCTTGCGCTTCGAATAGTCCTCTCTCGGATTGTTGATGGAATATAATAATGGTCATAGTGATAAAGTTAGTTGCTGCAGTTCATGGCAACTGAGTAAAGAACCGTCACGCATCTGAACTCCGGTTGCTTTAGCGGTCGTACATGATGTCCATAGCGGTAAGAGCATAGGAGTTGTGTACGAACTACTGAGAGCCTGATAGCTGTCATATCAGTCGCATTGTGGCAGTAAGCGGTGTTGCGGATTCCCGCATGATGACGCTTTCAACCCTTATCAGTTGCTGTAACTTAGTGTCACCCCTCAGTGGGTTCCCGCCCTCCTCCCCTATATCACTTCTTTGAACCAAAGTCCCACAGACCCTGCAACCTGCCCTAAGAAGTTGGCGACCTTCCGCATTTAAGGCCCCTTATCGAATCTTATCAGATGTTATCACATTCTGTCACACACCGTCACACACCAATCACGTCCACTTCCCTTACCCTATACCACATCTTGGAATCAAGGTCCCACGGTCACTGCAACCTGCGCTAAGAATTTGGTGACACCCGTGTGGGTCCCTTATCGGGTCTTATCGGGTGTTATCAGCTCCTGTTAGCCACCATCCTACCGTGTATATCACTTCCTGAAATCAGGTTCGCGCAGCTGCTGCAACTCGCGCTACGATTTCGGTCACCCTCCCCTTCTAAGTCCCCTTATGAATCTTATCAGGTGTTAATCACCTCCTGTCACCCACCAAAGATGTTCCCGTCCTACCGTGCATATCAAATCTTGGAATCACGGTCCCGCAGCTGCTGACACTTGCGCTACGAAAACGGTCACCTTTCCCTTCTAAGGCTCCTTATCGAATTTTATCGGGTGTAGGACTTTCGCAAAAGATCTCACTTCACACCTATCATGCCTCTCGGGGAGACTCACCTGTGGTGTTGCCTGACTTAATTGCTTTCTCAGTAACTCCTGACCTTTCCTCTACTTGACGATTACATCATGATGACTAATTATTTACTGCTGACTTTTGAGCAAATTTAATAGAACTGAGGACTACAGTTGAAAAATTTGAATCACATGAAACAGTCAAAGATGAAAAGCATGCGAAAATGAATTGAAGAAAAACAAAAAAATTAAAAATCAAATTTTTAAATTAAATTGGACTTAGATGGTGTTAGTAACAAATCTAGACATTGTTCTACAATATTCTTCCGCTTCGTAAACCTCGTAGTGTTTGGTCCCATATATGCAATGAAAAGTGAACGAATGACTGGTGCCTACAATCCTGTAAATTATAACATCTCGTCCATGTATTCCCGTGGTTGTGTTTCTGCTGTGCTAAAAGGGAATTTGAAGATTGCTGAAAACCTGGAATGGAGGTATGTGCAAGTCAAATGAGCGAGTTGTGTGCTGATAGTGGATATGACAATGAAGCCGGCTCATTACGAGCAGCAAGCGGAGTTGAGTCGAAGTTCATCCCATCGAAATATGTGGCGTCGTGGTGTGTGCTTCCGGCTGAAACATAAAACGAAGAAAACGGCACATGCATAGTAGTATACTGCTCCCGAAGAACCGATGAGGTTGTGTACAACCGAGAATCACATGTTGAGTTAGTAGTGCTTTGTGCGACATCAAGAAAAAGAAAATGTGGACAAAGGGAAAGGGAGTTATGTACTGCCGGAGACATCATGGAAAATCAGAGAATTGGTGGGAACGGAGGATAGGGAGTGACTGTTATCGTTCATCAAGAATCTTTGCTTGTGCGTTACACAAGCAAAGATTCTTGATTCAGTGCTAAAGATTTCCACTAATCAGCTCGCTTAGTTACTGATTAGTGACAACCTTTATATCAGGTGTGACGTTGGTAAAAGAGGTGCCCAACAGTTAAAAGTACTGACGGTCATATTCAACGAATTAACCTCCCTATAGGGGCATTAGAGTCCAATCACAGCGAGTTCTTGGCGCAGAACGCATTCAACTTTCAAGTAATTACAGAGCCTAGAAGTTCAAATCTTTTGGATTCCTTCCATGATGAAAACAATGAAATTTTTTCAACAGGGGCCCTTTTTCCCATTCAAATTGCGGTAATTTCATGCTGTGTACGTCTGCATTTCAGTTGCTCTATGTGGTTATATGTGTTCTTGACACTTTAAATTTGTAAACATCTTTTTTCTGACATTTCCTACGTTTACTTTTATTTTTTCTTCTACTTTCCATGTTCAGTTTGGCTCAGTAGTGTCTGTAGACGAGGGGTCAGGAGTGAGTGAGAGAGCAATTAAGTCACAGGCGAGTCTCCCCGAGAGGCATGATACGTGTGAAGTGAGATCTTTTAAGAACATCACACACCCAATTTTATCAGGTGTTATTACTTCCTCTCATCCACCAAAAGTGTTCCCGTCCGCAATGTATCTCACTTCTTGGAACTGTGATCCTATCTTTTCTGCGCTCCCTATGAATTTCGCAGACAGACAGACGCACACACAAACAGGCAAACACACACACACTTACAGACATACTTATGTTAGTGGATTATACGGTGCGTAACAAAAGTATGTGGACACCCCAAATTTTGATTTTGCGAAACTGCCTTTAGATATTGCGATCTGGGACCATCACTGTTAAATTCCTCATAAGCGAAAGTATAGGAATGCACTACCTACGAGCACATTGTGAACTATTGAGCAATGATTTATTGTTTTGAAAAAATTTCTTAATAACAAAAGTATGTGGACACCTAAAAAACAAAAGTATCATGGAAATTAAAACTTGGTGCTCCCTCCCGCGTTCACTATTACTTCGACATTCTTCTGGCATGCTGTGGACAACATTTGCTTCGTCGATTTAATCCCATGCAGCCACTAGCCTGCTGCAGCACATGTGTCCTGGGTCTGTGTCCACTCAGAAAAAGCAAGAGGTAGGATTCGAGCACTCCTTGATATTCCTGGCTGTTCATACGGCACGATGAGAAGGCGAGCTCTAGCTTTCCGCTGGTTCCAAAACCACCCCACACCATTAAATAGCCGCCTCCAAAATTTCGCCTAGAGAACAGCAATGGATCGCGACGAAGGTCTCCAGTAGTGCCGATATCCATCTGGACCATCGAGATCGAACTTTTTTTCATCGGTGAAGATAACCTAAGAAAGAAAAGCGCGTGGGATGTTGCCTTTCTAATTTTACAAATTTCTCAAAAAAACTTCATCTTGTCCCACGACGTCGGCATGTTTGCACCCGCGAAGTTCACTCTCGCCAGCTGGTGTTGGGTAGTCAGGCGAGGGGCTTTCTTCATGGTCTCTCGTGTGATATGCTCATTTGGGCGAACATAGCGCCATATCGTCATTTTTGAGACCGGTAGATTAATTGCAGCATGGATCTATCTCACAGAAAGGGGGGAGTTTGAGGCGACCCGCGCTATTTTTCTGATGTCTTTTACGGACAAAGATCGAAGACGCCCCAAAATATGTGCTGAATGGTAGCCATCAGGATTTTGGAGGTATTTACCAACGCACGTCGCCGAACGTCCGAGCTGTCTTGCAATTTCTGTATTTGAGTGTCTAGCAGCACTGAGAGCTCGAATCTGAGATTGTTGCCTTCGGAGAGAGTACTGCCACGACGAGGCATGAGTACAGATTAATGGGGAGCAGAGACGATAGATATGGGTTGCAGATTTGGAGTCAAACTTTGAACTTACTCAGGTGTCCACATACTTTTGTTATTAAGAAATTTTTTCAAAACAATAAATAATTGAACTGGTGCATTCCTATACCATCGCTTATGATGAATCTAACAGTGATGGTCTCAGATCGCAAAATCCAAATGCAACTTAACAAGATCAAAATTTGAGGTGTCCACATACTTTTGTTACGCACTGTATATGGTAGGAAGCTATGAAAATATTTCATTTTTGCTATGCAGTCATGGTGATGCGAAGAATGAAGTGAGAGCAATTCGCCAAGGAGAGCGAATCTAACCACTTTAGTAGGCTCTGCTCTAACTGTAAATTTGAGCATGCACAGCATGCACATTTATGAAGCGTTCGTCACTATGCATCGGAAGCAACTCAGAATAAAGTCAGAAAGCACCATACTTCGCATGGAGCATTGGGTTCCTTCACTGAGTCGCACCTCACCCAAGAGTGACGGATAGTGTGATGGATAGCGCGAGGAATTATTAAAGGCACACGGCGAGTATGTGGGAGTATGTGGACCGGATCTGAGGGCTAGCATCAACATTTTCCGCATTTCCGTCCTCTTGTGTTCCTGCATGCCTGAAGAAGTATGTACGGATGTAAGGAATCATTCTAGACACTGTGCCTCAAAAACCGACGCTACTCAATTGTTACGCTCTCAAAACGCCACTACGGAAGGTCTTGCTGAAGAATTCCGCTACGGGGACTACTCGATGCTTTGACCACGAGTACGACTCAGTTCCGACCATTGAGCTGTTTATCCTTCATTAAGAGCAAGAGCTGTCTTGCACTCAAGTTGTTTCAAACCGAACGCATGGGCTATCCAAAGCCATGCTGGCACCAAAGGCCTCGGTGCCCAATATAAGTGTCAGAGTGGTGATTGGGCCATTTTTTCTTGGTATATCCTGGTGATAATAAACCGACCATTTGGTTGGCAGTTACACGCAAACCCACCCCTTCACAATCGTGTAGGCCCCACAAGATAAACCATCGCAAATTTTGCTCTCTCGGACTAAAAATGTCTGAGAAAACCGCCATGAGGGCTCCAGGGCGTGAACGAGCTGAACCACTCTAAAATGTCTGAGAAAACCGCCATGAGGGCTCCAGAGCGTGAACGAGCTGAACCACTCTCGACTCTCATCATAGGGGCACTCATCAAGAAACTGGTCCACTCTTGTCGCAGGGATCGGAGAGGGTCGGGGAGGGGCAACGAAATTTGTTTCTATTTGATTTTTGATTTTTCGTGTGCAGATGTTGTGCAGTGTATCTGTTATTCTTTTCTGAAATTTACAGCGGTCAACTATGCGTGTGATCCCAGCAATTAGAAAGGTGCAGGTAAGGAAGTGGGATGACGACTTGTGGGGAATAGTTTAGCCACCAGTTCAATGTAATCTGCTGGAACTTTGAAAGGGCTGACTAACGCTCCTTATCACGTTTCTGACAATTATATTCGACGCTGAGGCATTTGACGCTAGTAAAAGGATAAAGGATAAAGTCTTCGCCGTTGATCAATCCCTTCGTGGGATGCGGCACGCATTCTACTTCCATTCACAATCGTAGCGGGTTATTGAATGCGATGTGGCCTATACAATGACTTGCGGTGGCCGATGCCGATGCCGATGTACAAGTCAGTGTTTTATCCTCCCAGACGAATCTGGTACCAATTCACCATCAAAGGAGGGTAGAAGGCTTGGTTGGCCTGGGCGGGAGTCGACCCGGGATTCGAACCCGGGACCGCGCGAATGGTGAGCGCCCCACTTGACACTACACCATCTCCGCCCTTTGTGTCTCACGTTGGTGTCTCACGTTGGTGAGACATGTGAACTCCTGCGAAGCTGCAAAATTTTCGAAGTGAGTCACCTTGGTCGCAGGAATTCAAAGTCGTCACCGGGTAGCCTGAAGAGGCTTCCCCTCGGCTGGCTCCCTATAGAGAGGCAGAACGATGAGTTTTCTTTGTTTTTTCCTCTTTTCTTTTCTTGGAGTAAAGAGCGTCACTCTTACAAACAGCTAAAAACCACCTTCTTGAACTCAGCTTCCATCCAGTTGCTTTCCCATATTTCATTTTTAAGACCTTTTAAAATCTCTTCCACCATCTCCTCCACCATCGACCTTGGGACCTGAAAAGTTTTATTCGCCATTAGAGATTCATAATATCGCCAGTCAGAGAGCACAGCTATCTTCCGGCGGCTTACTGAGATATGACAGGACTTGATAGCACTTGTTCCAAGAAGGGCAACAAGTTTTTGTGCTAACATTTACCATGCTTTCTATTCTATACAGGTGATGAAGAAAATAACAAGAGAACGACGAGGCTATGATATCCAGAAAGGGCGTAGGAACATCTAGTGAACGAGGGCGCTGCCTTTAAGAGGATGTGCATTTGGCTACCTCATGTTTTTGCAGAAGCGCGAACACACAACTGATTCAATGTGTGGCAGCCGATGTCCTCCTCTGTCATTCACGACTGTGAAAATGACCCTGACGAAATAGATGGTTTTGTACTCGGGGCACATCGTTGTTGGGGAATCCCCAAGAGGGCGGGGAGGGGTCGTATCTGGCCGCTAGGAGAGGGGGGCCGTATTTGGGCTGGGAAAATTTGTTTTGATAGTCGATTTTTCTCGGTTCACGGACGTTGTAAAGAGGGGCGGTCGTACTTGCTCATTGTTGGGAGGAAGGTTGTATTTACGTTTTGGCGTCGTAGGAGTGGTGGTGACTTTTGGTGATTTTCCCGTTTCATGCGTACTATATGCACCCTCCCGCCGCTCGATGAGGAATAACAGAGGTCCGGAGAGGGGGGAGGTTGTACCAACCCCCCGGAAAAAGGGGGGGGGGTCGTACAGCTAAAGCGAAACTCACAAGCGTCAGTTTGTATGAGTGCAGACGGAAAGCTGTCGAAATTCTGTCATGAAGAAATACGTCAGCACAAGCGAGTAATCATTATGACGATAAATCTTCACTGTTTCTATTGAGCGGTTCTATGAAGAAAGGGGGAACCGTCACTGCCAAGGTATATTGCCCATTCCTCGATAATCAGATCGACAAATGGACGGTACCACAAAACAAGAGGAACTACACCATCATTGTATTCAAGGTGCTAGGCCCCGAGTAAACACATTACTGAGCAGTGCTCGGCACAAATAATACTGGGAGCAGTGTTCAACCTCCTTATTCGCCCGACATCCAGCCGAGCAGTTTCATCGGTTCTGGTCAGCGTTCAACGCTGATGCGACGACGTTTTGTCATTCATCGAAATTAGCATCATGAGCAACATAGTCACACTTGTTGAAAAAACGAAGGTGACAATGGTCGGAACGGGGCAGTGAGAGCATTGATGAAAAGGAGACCCACTTAACTTCAAGTCAAAATTCTACTTTTTCTCTGTTTTCCTCTTCGTTTCAACTGAAGGAACATTGCACGATTTCGATTTGCCTGGAGTTTCGCAGCATGATTTTTGTGGCTTTGACGAGTAAACATTGCTTTTAAGAACTTGCAATGAACGACAGATAAAGAAGTAAGTGGTAGACCAGAGTTCATAATTGCTCTTCGATCAAAGATCCTTCCATATTCAAGTGAATAACGAGGGCATCCTACCATATATAATCCGCTATGCGTGTGTTAACGCTTGTCTGTTCCGAAATTCGTAGCGCCGTTCATAGTAGTGCTGGCCATTGGTTCCAAGAAGTGATTTGGGGATGTGAACGCCGCTTGGGTGAAAGCAATTGATAGCAGTTCATAAGATTTAATTACAGCTGATAGAAGGAGAGGTCGTATATGCGTAACGAGTTAGAGCATCAACCAAGTGTTGATTCCAACATATGATATAGGTCTTCTTCTTTCAGTTGGTTAGTTAGTTAGTTTCATCTCGCCGTCGCAGAGTCAGCTGTTCTTGTTAGACGTCGCCACTCTTTCCAATACCTTGCATCTTCTGCCCTCTTTCACTTCACCCTTGATGGTACCACGATATAGGATATGGGACAGGAAAATTATTGGTGTGTGGCAGGAAGTGATATCAGTATCTGATGATAGGCGTCAGAGGCAGGGTTACCAGGTCATAGCACGGGTCTCAGCAGGAGTATCACTTTTGTACGAAGATATCATACAAGGGTTGGGACAGGAACATTATTGATGGGTGACAGAAAATGCTAGCAGCTGATAAGATTTGATTCGAAGCACTTGAAGAGAAGGTTACTACATTCATGTGGGTCGTAGCATCAGCTAGGCGTTGATTCCACGATATGATATAAGGTCTGGGACAAGAACGTAACTGTTGAGTGACAAGGACTGTCAGCTCTTGATGATTATGGGAGGCATTGAACGAGGTCACCATGTTCACAGCGCAAGCACAACATCCGCTAGGCCTTAGTTCTAGCAAGTGATATAGAGAAAGAAGTAGGGACATCGACGGAGGGTGACAGAAAGTGATACCATTGATTGGAGCTGATAAGGAGAGTTAACCTCGTTGTTGGTGTGCAAAGTGATAAAGCTTTTACACAACCAAATGGCAAGGCAACCAGGGGCGATGCGGTGGTTTTTTTCTGCTACAGTGAAAAACGAATGAGAGTTACCTTTTCAAGGCGGAATGGTGTGGCCGAAGAAGAACTTGGATGAGAGCGCAATCGAGAGTGAAGCCGTTACGAACTGCCCTTTTGACATGGGTACTTCAACACGATGCAGCAGCGAGCTAGCAGAAGTGTTAGAACGACGAAAATTGGGCATTGTATGCGTACGGGAGAGATGGAAAGAGGGCAATGCGCGTGATTCCGGAGAAGGTAACAAACTGAACCGCTATGGTGAAACCAACTTTAAAGGCAGCGCCCGCCTTCAATTTGATGAGTCATGCGGTTCACATAGTCATAGAAAGGTAGCAGGTAACCTATTAGTGAAGGAAAATCGGGAAGAAGTCATAAGGAAGGCCATCTATAGGACCTCATGCTAAACTGAAGTTCTACGAGCTCAAGGCGAAGAGAAGGAGCGGTTGCACGAGTTCTCAGTTATTGGTATCAGCTGTTTTCTCTTATCACCTCACTCTCACCACTCTACGTGGACAGAAGCAGCAGTAGAACAACCGCACCATCAGACAACCATTAGAAATGAAGTTGGGCGTAGTGGTCGCCAGGTGGCCGACTCTTCACGAGCGGGCGCCGCTATTCTCTCTCACTTTTGAGTTGCGAAACTAGTCCGTCCACTATCCTCACAGGGTTAGCTACGATATCCCAAGAGAGCGTGGAAACAACAAATGAACGCGGGCGCTGCCTTCAAGGATGTAGCCATTATTATCTGCGACAACTTGCAAAGCTGAGTCCCAGAAATGCGGCGGAATGGATGGACTTTTTTCTGCCATAATTGGAAACTCGACGTCTTGCCTGCATTCTCGGTACATCCCCCCCACAAAGAGGCTGCAGCAGTGTACACGAGCAACAGTTCTGAACAGAACTACAGGTTTGCATTGCACAAGACCTTGAAGCCCAGTGGACGCTTACACTCTCATGGATACAACGTACGTTTGATACACGTAAGAAAGGCAGACGACGCATTCCGGATTTTGTTGGGGCCAATGATCTCGCCATCTGCAACACGTTCTTCGATAGTCACCTGGTCACACATGACACCTGTGCCCAGGAATGTCAAAGCGACCTCGTTCAGGCACGCGAAGCACTTTTTATTATCAACGAAAAAGTCATTCCTCTGACCACAAAGACGTCTGCGGCACCATGTTATTGACGCAAACATGGAAAGGCAACTGGCAGGTCTACGAAGAGAATCACAGCAAATTGTGGAAACTAAGGGATCGAATGACAGTAAAAAGCGAGAGATGCGCTGCGACTCGCGGTTCATAAAACATGGAGGTACTGACCCTGCCACCATAGGGTGTCAATCTGTTTCGCGCGTCTGCCACGGATCAGATCTTCTGACAACATCTTGAAGTCTGTCGCTCACTTTGACAACGCAATAACGTAGGCAAACATATGAACTCTGTTATTGTCAAGGGCTGTAATGAGTTTTAAAGAGTATAGATTGTATAATTTAGTCACTTTACAACTGCCTGCAGGCAGAAGGTGTCTTGGCGTCGAGCCAATTAGAAAGCACGCTACCCTGTTCATATCTGGTAAATCGAAGCGTTCCATCTTTAGTAGATTAAGAACTTGATTGAAGGGGTTATGGGACAAGACGTCGTGTATGCGGCTGGGTAAGCGTGTGACGCCTAACGCTGAGGCGAGTGCCCTTACCGGCTGTGCGGGTATAATTTTGCGAACGAAGGTAGATCGATATTCCGCTGCGCATTGGTTTTGGTGTGCCGTCGCGAACTTGCCGTCGTGCCGCTACGAATGCGCCGCAGGCGATAGTCGCGCCTAACTGACGTTATGTTATTCCGCCCCATTTCCGAGGTGGAGCCAAATCGGGTTATTTCCATGTCGCTGAGTTCCCCCTTCGCGCTACGCTGCTGGCGTTCTTTAAGAAAAATAAAGCAAAGTGAATATTCATTGGGATCCGTGATATGAAGCTCAGACACCGTCCATGAAATGACAGAGTTAATACAGCTTCTAGTTCGCTGCGGACGGCTTGGCGTGTCAGGGCAGTAATGGGGTGCCACCCATCGAAGCGCCTTCTCTGGCTTTCTTGTTGAAAATGTTCACGTGACAAAGAAATGGTCAACCAAAACGTGAGGCAATACTTAACGATATGATACAGTCGTATGCATGTTTGTTCGCTTAACAACCGTGGAGAACGGTTTGGCATCGGTGCCAGAAACTGTCCCCGCCTTGACACGCCCAACTTGTCCGCAGTAAAAACTAACGCCATAGAGAAATACTGGATCTGTGACATGGTAGCACCCTGTAAGAACCTTATGTGTAAGGGCTACGGAATTGGGAGGTACTGCGCGCATGTGTGCGGCAAGTAATCGCGCCCGCGACCTGTACGCGACAAACTGGCGCGATTTGCATAAGCTTAATAAGTGTAGGCCTGTCATGGCGTGATGAATCGCTCCCATAGTCTGGAAGCGTAAAAAGCTACTGGCTTGTACAAAAGTATCAAAAATTTGTTTGCATCTATTGATTGCCCATGAAATAAGCTCGATTTTGGCCGGGTCGGAAGCGGGGGGGGGGGGGGGGTGGAAGTTGGCATTTTCCTCATTCACGTAGTTTCGCCTTATTGGTTCCTGTTGACCTACACGTCTCGCCATGGTGAAAACCTGAAGACTCTTGTCAAATAAATCATAACGCT
>MU912959.1:0-11445 GCA_036418165.1 Cooperia oncophora
AACTTAAGTTTATGAGGAGTCTCTCGTCAGCTGATTATCTTCAAAGGGGGTTTCTAGGTCGTCGTCATTGGCGCCACCAATCGTCTGGACACGTTAGATCCAGCTCTGCGACGTCCAGGACGATTTGATAGGGAACTGAAGTTTTCTCTTCCCGACGCAAATGCAAGGTAAGAGAGTCGATCAGAAGTTTTCTTTGCTACTAGTACTTGCCTATTTACACATTATTTTATTGACAGCTTTGTTCGCAGCGGATAATGGGGCGTGTCATTCAGAGTGGGATTGGCGTTGTTGAGGCGGACAAACGACACCAGTTCATGAAAACTCTGGTACAAGCAATATGATGCCATCTTTCTGCTTGCTTCCTTCACAAATTGGTGGAGAAAGTTTTTGGTGCCGCGCCAAGTCCAGCTTCTCTAGATCGCCCCATCATCCGCAGCGAGCAAGACTGTATGTGCTCAGTAAACACGCCACAACCTTGACAAAATCTTAATCTGGAGAAAAGCTGACCGACTGACTGAAAAAGTGTGGTGTTTGGGCCAGAAGGTGGAGATATACGTGTGGACAAGTTTCTGCACTCTATTGGGCATCTTATCTAAGTAGAAATCATGTTTTTCAACACTTGCAAGGACCTTGCAGCACCAGGTCAAAGTTGACATGGCGGCCGACGAAAAGCCCATTTCTAACCAAATGAAGAGAGTGGTGACGTCCAGCAAGAAAAGCGAGCCCAGCGACACATCGGGAGTAACGCAAGGGAGAACGAGAGCAAGCGCTCGTTACCTTGGGAAGGGGGTGAAAACTTGTAAGTGCTTCTACCAAATCCTGTAAACGGTATACAGGTGAATACCAGACAACTTTGTCAACACCCTGTGTGAGGTGGTGTGGGCCATCAAGAGGTACAGATGTGGCACCCTCTTCCCCACAGTTACGCCAGAGAAACAGGTTATTATTGTGTTAGGCCGATATTTTATCCTTTTAGAAAACAAATACTGACCATTCATACGTCAAAATGGGGAGATTGTCAACCCGATGAGAGCACACTGACATGGCTTGCGGACGGGACAAGCGGTTATTGTGGAGCTGATCTACAGGTAACCGTCTACAGTTTCTGCCTATTTTCTGTTGAAACACATTTGAGAATTCAGTATCTTTGTACTGAAGCTGTATTGGTAGCCTTGCGATCTCGGTTCCCGCATATCTACATGTCTGGAGAACGGCTCAAACTAGATCCTTCTTTGCTTGTCGTTGACAGGAATTGCTTTACGACTGCTATGCGTCGGATTACTCCTGCATCGAGAAGAGGTGGGTTTCTACCATTTTTAAGGATTAACAGATGAATTTTGTGCAAAGTCCAAGAGAAACTATTATTCCTCCCCAAAAATATTTTTTGACTCGTTTTTCATAAGTCTCAGTCACTAGGTATGCTTTATTTAGATCTTTCGATCCCCTCTCGACAACTGGATGATCGCACGTCAATACTGTTGCTGAGCACTGTGACATCTTTGTTGAACATACGTATACCGTCAGGATACAAGAGCTCACAGTCCGTCCAAAACAGCTCAGCATCTGAATTGGAGAAAGTGGTGCGAGCACTCGAACAACCACCGTGTGTTCCAGCAGGTGGGATGAATCCCTTGATGATATTTCTCGGTCCTTTTTCCCCTTTATTGGCGATTTCGTCCCGGGGGTTCCCGGGCCAGAGATGGTACCGCAATCGTACCATCCTGTTAGATCAAAGGTACCACACCACCTATTTTTCAGTTTTTCTTACAGCTATTTTTTCCCTCTAATTTCCCTTGGAGTGTGTTTATGCAATTTGACCGACGCTCAGACGATTTGGTTGCTCTGATCGCCGCTCTTCGAGAGCGCCCCGTCGCTGATGATGGTGATTGAATGATCCGTCGTAGCGGTACATTAACAAGAGGTGGAGCGCTGCTGGTTATAGTCGCGCGATTATAGCGACCAAATCGCACACGCTACTGAATCGCGAAGTATAAACGCATTATTATCATTGCGAAGGGACAAACGAACATGATGTTCGACACACCGTTACACAAAATTACTCTTCATGTAATGAAGTGATTATAGTGCGTCTGTTGATATGCGGCAGTCCATCACATCCTGATCTTGGTCAAACATCCTATGTCCTGCCTGCAGTACTTGGCAAGCTCGATCATCTACCCGTTTTTTCTATAGCGGTAGCGAGATTGTTCGCAGATGGAAAACCAGAGGTACTCTCCAAACAGATTCAGTTTGTTATTCGATCAGTGTAACTGAGTCAAGGGTGCGTGCATTTTAGGAAACGTTGGCGCAAACGATTCAGTCAGCACTTCGTTCAGCAGCCAATGGACCGTGTGTTCTGCTCCTGCCAAGCATTGACCAATGGTTTACAGTGGTTCCGCCAAGTGTCACACATATGGTGTGTTTTTGGATTAATTGGTTCTCATGACTTCTTCAATGGATGAGCAGTAAGCGTGGAATAGATCTGGCGGGGGGTGGGGGGGGGGGTTGGGAGTACATGACCGTTTGGCGAGGGTTCACATTGCATTAACAGAAAGAAAATAACTAGGGAATAATATACGACGGCTGAATCGTTCATGGCTGTAAATAGAAGTAACTTTGAGTTACCGTCCCACTGTTCGCAAGACCATACTTTATTACCTGAGCGTGAGGAATCCATTCGTTGTTAATTTCCCGGAGCATCCTTGTTTCTCACCCGTCATCGGTGGTTCATTATTCGAGCGGTGAGGCGGAGGTGGAGTACTGGCGAGTGACCCGCTTACCACGCCCGCGGTTTGGGGGTCAAATTCCGGATCGGCTTCTAGCCAGGCCAACCGGGAACCTACCCTCGGTGGAGAATGCGCACTGCACCACAAAAAAGATTGATCAAGGGCAAAGGCTTCATCTTCCAACCATTATCCTTTACTCTCTTACAAGAGTGCTGTTATAGCTCGCGACCGCTCTAGACTCCATGCATGGGTTCACGTCCATCCTTTTCCTAGCTTCATGTGACTGTGCTTACGATTCGTGCTGCGACGAAGTCAAAGATATTTTCGGTCCATCCCAGTGTGTCAGGTAAGATAGCATTTAAAATACTGTTTTCTTTGAGAGTTTTTTCTTATTATCGTATCGTCAATATGCATTTTCAGCCTTACACCCCCTAAGGAACTCTATCGACGACACTATTTTGAGCATATCATTGCCAATGCCCGGATTCCTCCGAAGGTTTTCGACCGTAAGCGTTTTGTTTCCATTGACTATCGGTCGTTTGACTCATCTGATTTCGGTATTTTTGTAATTTCCAGCTTCGTTATACAAAGAACCTGAGAAGGCTGATCCAGAGGACGTCACAATAGCTCGAAAGTTGAACGAAAAAGAGGCAAGGGAACTTGTAAAGGAGTATGAGAGTCAGCTTCGCCGGTTCCGTATCTGGGCACGAGATAAACTAAGTAAGAGGATTTTTACTGTCTTGTGGATCGTTTTCGTTTTCCTTATGATTCAACGCTTATGTCTTTTTTTGACTTTACCGCTTTCTGTGCTTACAAAGCGTCTTTATAGGCGCTCTTCGGCGTGATCGCCGCTTCACAATTTTCGTCAAGCCGGTTGATGTAGAAGATGTCGAGGATTATTACGATGTTATAAAGAATCCCATGTGTATATCAGAAATGGAAGATAAAATTGATAGGTATGTTACTCAATTCATTTAGGCTGCGTTCATATGTTGCGTCACTTTTTTGAGCGTACGGTAGCGTTTTGAGTGCTTCGCGGGTAGTTGTGACCTGCTCGCGGTCTGTCGTGAAAATCGCCGTCGTAGAAACGCTCAAAATGCTGCCGTAGGCTCGAAACGCTGACGCAAACTATGAACGCTGCCTCGGAATTTCTTAACGGCGTTCACGTTGAACTTTTCAGCTACTTTTAGCTGTTACTCTGTCTTTTACTCTTTTTCATTCTTTTCCTAGCCCCTCCCCCTTCCCTCCCCCTACCACGGTGTAGATCACATTTCTTTTCCGCGTAGTGCCCCCTCAGTTTTACTTTTATAGGCAGGAATATCTCCATCCCGATCATCTTTTGAGTGATATTCGTTTGATACGAGACAATGCTATTGAGTACAATCCAGCGACTACTGAAGAGGGTTGGTCATTTTTGTTCTGAAATCCACTGCAGTTCACGATATTTATGCCAGTTAATTTCAGGTCGGATCATCAGGCACAATGCGCATGCTCTCTGGGAAACTGTTGTTGATTTGTTCGATGTTGACTTGGATGTGGATTTCGTAGAGTCGCTTGAGGTCTGTTGTAGGGTTCATTATTATCCTGAAGTTAAGTCTAGTCTGCGCCGTTCGCTGTGCGCGAATACGAGGGGTTAGGAGGAACTGTAACCTGGGATTTACGAAGTACTGCATCGTTCATAATTAGCTAACGTTAGCGTTCAGAGGGTATAGGACAAGACCATTGTACTATGCTGCGCTGATGGGCGTGGCGAGCAATACTGCATCTACTGGACGAGTTGTCCTGACTGGCTGCTTAAACAACAGTGTTAAGAGAATGGGGAAAAATTGTATCAAGCAGCATAGAGTGTTGCTTCCACTTGAATTCAGCACAGAGTGTTGCTTCCACTTGAATTCTTATGAATCTCGCTGTCCCAATCAACAATCTGATGCGCATTAAGAACTTGCCGCACATCGCCGCACGATGTACCGCGCACGACGACAGATTACGATTGTCTTAACCATCTTCTCATGTCTTTAGCGTCAAATCGGTTGTGTAGTGACAGTCTACGTCCCATACTTCGAAGTGACGGTCGCAGCTCCAGAAATTTAGCATCAATCAATATTTTCCTACTCTTTTCAACTCCGATTCAACAAAGCATTCGAGCGCGCCGTCGCCTGCGTCTTCCGTACCCCCCCCCCGCGCAAAAAAGTAGGGTATACTGTTAGTGATCCGCCTCAGTAAGTTTTCCATTTCAGAATAATGCTAAGATGCTGGCTGATGCAGGTGTTGAGCCAACAAACGAAAAGCTGTTAGAATTACCACCTGGCTTCAAAAGAACTGTTCCGTGGAGTGTTAATGCGGGATATGTGACGCAGGTGGCGAAGGAAGGCGTTGAGGAAAAGAAAAGTGAAAAACCAATCGTGAGTGCTTTCAAAAAATTATCGAAGTAGTAATCAGAGTTTTTTTTTTACAAAAGGATTCAATGTTGCTGATATTGCTTTCCTAAAGTGTGAACTTGCATTTAGGCACCGCCCAGGACTCTTGCTGGTGGAATGCAAAGGGTGAGATTCCGGAACAGAAGAAAGGGTGGTTATGCTTTCCCCAATTCAGCAAAGAAGAAGAAGACAGCTGCAATTGTGAAGTCTCTCAAACAGTCATTGTCTAAGTTCGTGTCTATCTTCGTAACTTCCATTAGATGGATTATTGGTAGGTTTCCATCCAATCGCCAAGTATTTCAGCAGTGTCGATGAAAGCTCCGAGGAACAGACTTCTCAAGGGGGTTCAGACGAAGAGTTAGTTGAAAATGGTGTTCCAATGGAGATAGTTGTTGAAGAGAAGAAGAAACCTGAATCGCCGGGCAAGAGGTCTCTGGTTCTTTCGGAGGCTC
The DNA here is from genome assembly GCA_036418165.1 of Cooperia oncophora. NCBI lineage: Eukaryota > Metazoa > Nematoda > Chromadorea > Rhabditida > Trichostrongylidae > Cooperia > Cooperia oncophora. Next base: position 5,596 of record MU912959.1, read on the forward strand.
GACTAAGTGAAGTTGTCAATAAGGTGCGGTCATTTGTTCTTCGCAGCTGAAACATGCGCAGTTTGAAGGCCGGGGGGGGGAACCGCTTCTTTGCTACTTCACATTTGGGCAGAGTGCGAAATGTCCCCACCCATTGCCGAACTGCGCCCTGAGAGATCTGTTGTCATGCGTTTGAGGTCGCGCTCATACTTTCGTAACTTGGAGGATCCGCGATTCGAGTACTTTGACGAGTCGAAAGTCAGCATTTTCTGATTCACTAAAAATAACGATTGCGGCTAGACAGGATTTGACTGGGGCCTTTTACCAAATCTCGCGGGAATCATACATTTTCCTTCTAGCGCCTTCTTCCGAGTCATCGATCCCCAAGTCACGTATTCTTCACATTCGCAAAGTATGAGCGCTACCTCATGGGTTCGCAAGAGTGCGTCTATACTTCGCGATGCGAGCGCTTCTGCATTGTACGAGCGCCGCCTATGTGAATGTTGCCGTTGCGGCGGCCCATGGCGCTGGAGCGCCCCGTTGTCATGCTCGCGCGATCCAATCACTTGAGCCGTTCGATGGTGCGGTGCAAGCGGTCGGATCGCGAAGTGTGAACCCGCCCTGGGATTTCAGATGTTCTATGAATCACTTTCATGTGCGATGATTGTTCTCTTATATTTTTCCAATTTTTTTGCGGTATACACGGCTTGTCCATCCTTCATCTCTGAAGTACTCTTTTTTTCAGTGTGTAGAACGTACGAATGGATGGTCCGTGACCGAATTGGAGCGACTGGCTGCCGTGATTTCCCATGATATTGAAGAATATCGGTGCGTTTCTCATTTTTACATTTCTACCCCGATTCTCTAGGGTTTATTTCCGTTCGCTTTGAGCTACTTTTTTGTTAGCTTGTGTAATGTAGAGAAAGTCATCAGAAAGAAGGGGCGTACGTTCTTTCTATTCGATTCCCTTTTCTGTGTACTAACTTACCTAAACGCACATTTCACGGCCATCAAGGAAATATTGTGTCATGTGCAGATCCATGTGTCGCATTTCCGCCATTCGAAGCTGCAGCGACAGTGAAGAAATGCAGAAATGAAGAAATACAAAAATGCATAGTCTGCAGAAATGTGGAGCGGAGTCTGCAGAAGTGGAAATCCGCGGAAATGACGAAAAGTATTAGATATGTATCAATTTTCCGCAATTCGTCATTTCTGCATTTCTGCAGATTCCGCATTTCTGCATTTCTTCAAATCGATATGTATTTAATGCTTTCCGTCATTTCCGCAGATTTCACATTTCTGCATTTCTTTACGTCGCAAGCTGTGAACGCGGCCTAAAGGCTTTTTTCTTCAACATTCTAGGGTTCATAACCAATTCTTGCGATTAGACTATCTATGTTGTAAATAAGGATATTTGCTCAACCCTAAAGGGGGAAGAGCTCGGGGTGAGAAAGTCGGTGAGGAAGTCAATTTTAAGCGTAATAGTTGTATTCTGATGACATTGATCCCAGTTTTGCAAGAAAAAAAACTCCTCTCAGTACCTCTTCAAAACTACTGAGAACCACATTTCTTATGTCTCCCGCCATTTGGTGTACAATATGCGTGACACAGCAGCGTCAGCCGCACGTGAAAGAGAGCAGACAAACAGCATTGCAGCCATGGTTAGGATCGTGGCAGGTCGTGTAGCGTGTAGCGTGTTGCGCGTCTGGCCGTGCGACGTATTGCGTGTTTGTATTGTATCAAATGGCAACCGGAGGCTCAAGTAGCATATGATATCACCTCATTAGCTCATTGACGCGCCTTCCGAGTAGAGGATGTGCTTTGTGATACCACGACTTTCTTTAGCAGATGCGTATAGGTTTGTAATTGCGTCTATTTAAGAGATAAATGGGATCGTTCAAAACTGCCGTCCAAGCTAATATCCACTGTCACTTCATGGGGAGCGACTTCCGGAAGAGTTGTGATTTCCGAATAACGTGTATTGCCCACTGCCGAAGTGTCTTTCACACAAAGTTGTTGGTGCAAATATGTTTGTGCTCTTATTTTTTTTTGTATAGTAACGTATGTTGCTGTAATTTGGTCACATCTAGCCGGGATTTTCCACATCCCGTTGAGCTTGTTCATGGAAAACGTGTAAGTCCAAATTTACTCATTTTCTAGATCTTTAACTACTTGTGCTTATTCACTAGCACATGTGTTAATATCGATTTCTTTTTCGTTTGTGCGTCAAAATGATTTTGCTTTCAATAGGTGCGATTACTTGTATCATACACTGTCTTCGTTGTAGATCTCGACATGGCCTTCGTTACTTTGTCTTTTATTATTATTTTTTAGTGCCACAGTTATTCGATTGATTCAACAAAACTTTGTGGTCACTGCGTTGCATTACTTTGTAAGGTTGTTGTTTGAAGTGATATTTTTTGCATTGAACAATGATTTTTCTAATTTTTTTTTTCTGTTTCTGACGTGACAACATGTTATCACATTTTATACCTTACTTATTGCCTACATCCAGGGCACGTCCTGCCGTTGGGGAACACTCTGTCACTCCCGCGATGTCCCCGCTCTGCACGGACGAGAATGGTGCAGAGGAAAACAGAACAGATCGGCGCGTGTCAGAGGGATTAATGTTCAAGTTGTTCGTGACTCACGCCTCCTCCGGTTCACCAGACTTACTTTTTCCATTCCCATGTCGCCCCCTGTCATAAACCTGGGTATTGACATGGCTATCAGTACGACCTCCCAAAATTTCCTCCTTTGGTACGAGACCCTTTCCATTAACCATCCTACGTACCATCCTCCTCCTAAGATTTTCTACCACGCGCTTTCCCGTTTCTCTACCGGAATGCCTCATTTGTTCCATAGAAGCTGCCTTCGACAAAGGCGGTGGGGAGTAAGGTTCAGGTAGCGCAGCATATAAGCAAAAAAAAAAGCGAGAAAAGTCAACGAAACAAAACTTTTTTCCACAAGGGGCAGTACTATCTCTGCCCCTCTTCCGTGACGTTATCAAGGACGCGACCGCACCCTCCCTCCGCTAGAAGATTCTGTGACGTCACGGATCGTGTTCAGCTCATAAAAGTAGGTCCGCCTGCTAGCCATGGAAATGCTAACTTTTGTTTAGATGGATTTCCAGAATAGAGCTGGAGGAAAAACCGGAGGTGGTGGTGTTGCATCTGCTCAAGATGCTGGAGTGGATCGAAGGGAACGGCTAAGGTTAGTCATCTCACCTCACCTCTTTTGATCGTACTTGTCGTTTGTTTTATTCGTTTTTGTTCTCAAGTTATTCTCTGGGGGTTGTCAGATATCTCCCGTTCATTCGGCCTATGAGGACTAACTCTCATTTTCAGGCAGTTGGCGTTGGAAACAATCGATTTACAGAAAGGATCCATATTTTATGGCGAAATCAATCTGGGCACTTTTATAGTGTGAAACTGGTGTTTTAACACTTTCACAATAATGAGAGGTAATGAAGTTTATGTCAAGATAGTCGATAAACATTCATTTAAGGTCATTTTTCAACTTGTTACACCATGGACATTTGGGTTTCCAACACGGCTTTAGTTTTTCTAGATCCCGTCTATCATGACCGTCGCTCACGTATAGAAATGTCCTTCTGAAGTTTTTCAAAAAGCCTTGTTTTTCCCCAGTCCGTTTCGGCAACAACGTTTAGGAGAGAGGTAGGAAAGGAATTCACTGCGTCAGTAGGATGACACAGAAGGACGGCTGTGATATCGCCTGCATCCCCTTACTTTTGACCCGCAATTATTTATATTCGGTTGCAGTTTGTGGCTATAAATTCGGCGGCTATGTCGTTTTCGCTTGATCGCTAATCTTCAGGGTTCGCTGTACTCGCCACACTACAAAGGCAAAAACATCAGTCAAATCTGGCAAGGAGAGCAGCTAAAGAGGCGCAGGAACAGCCGTTCCTACCTGCTCCTGCACAACCAAAAATCGAACTACGAAAGTTTGTAAAGATTGGTCGACCTGGTTACAAGGTTAGTTTGGTAGTCCGGTAGCTTTCTTGAGTTTTAAAAATTTCTAACGATTGAATGTAGGTGACGGTGGGGCGGAAAGGAGGGGGGGATAGATTTGCGATACCGGAGGTTCGGAAGTTGTTTATCAAAAAATGAGAGTTGCAGGTAACTCGTGAGCGTGACCCAGCCACAGGCCAACAAGCTCTTCTGTTTCCAAATTGATTACCCTGAAATCGCTGGAAGGTATTCAACCTAGACATCGTTTTATGTCTGCCTACGAGCAAAAGATCCAGCCGCCAGACAAGAGGTGAGTTTTTCCGGGCAGATGTATTGCTCGTTGTGAAAATGACTTTTTTCAGGTGGCAATACTTGCTCTTTGCTGCTGAGCCTTATGAGACTATAGGATTCAAAATTCCATCCAGGTTAGAAAGTTTTCACTTATCTTTCTTCTTGTTCTTTAATGTTTATCGGTGTTGACCTCCAATACTTGTTTTAGAGAAGGTCGACAAGTCTGAGAAATTTTGGACAATGTGGAATAAGGATACGAAGCAGTTCTTCTTACAGGTAACAGAAGGGTTTCTTCCAATCTGCCCCATCATTGTTGTAGCTGAATTGTACATAACATGAAGAACACAGGGAACAAAAAAAAATGGAATTTGTATACGCTGAATTCCAGGTCGCGTTCAGAATTGATTCTCGTGTGCCTGAAAATGATGTTCCACAAGCGCCTCCCCCAGTGATGAACGCTCCAATGCCACCTCCGCCAATGTTCGTTCATTACTGACAGTTTCCTTGGATTCTTGGTCTCATTTGTGCGTTTGTTTCTGTCTTGTTGAATATGTGTTCATTGTCGATTGTTGTGGACATTTTGCAAATAAACTATTCCTCTACCTGTTTTCTAAAAATCCGGTTATTACGAGGGAAATCTCCAATTAGAAATATCTGAGTTGTTGCTCATATTTGGAGATTACTTTTTGGTATGTAATGTGACAAAATGGTAAATTCGTAACCGAACCGTTACCGTAATCCAAAAAGCCGTCAGTTTAAGTGTTGCCCATCGCGTTATAACTCACACCAATAATGAGGAAATAACCCGCATAGAATTGGAACTGCGAACCATGTTGAGCATGAAGGGAGCGTGATACGAAGATGTGTTTATAGTGGCGACAGTGAGGATGTTGAGGGTTACGGGGCTGTTGTCAACCAGACGTGCTCTCGCTGCGAGGGTCCAGGGGTATTTTCACGAGGCATCTACCAGTCCAGTAGTTGAGGGAGAAGGTAAAGGAGGAGGGATCAGAGAAGGAAGGAAGGAAAAGAAGGAAGGAGGAAGAAAAAATGAAAGAGAGGAGAGGCTTCCCGGTTGCCCTGAGACGGATGTTGAGGGGGATGACACGTCGGCTTAGCGTTTTCTGCTCGTCTGTACCCTATCACCTAGGTAGCGAATCCTTCCCTATGGGCTCATCTAGGCCGCGTTGGACTTGGCGATCGCTCGAGTGGATCGCGCGACCACAATAGGGGTCACTCCACGGTCGAAAGCACTGCGCTCCCGCTACGGCAGAACTGAAACTGGGCACGTTCACACGGTGTCATTGGAATGTGCCATTGCGGTGGCGCACCGCTTTGTGATGGTGCGCTTCCGGTAGTGGTCGCGCGGTTGCGAAGTCTGAACGAAGTCTTAGTGGCGCGCAGGTAGCCAGTCTCACTGCGTCCGTCCCACTGCCTATCCTGCTTCTGTCTTTGTACAACTACTTTTGCAGGGCGAGTTTAGTTCGTATGTACTTTCGCGCGTTCAAGCTGTTCCTATCTCCTTTACAGGGAATTTGGGCGAAATGGGCGAAAAGAAGGAGAAGAAGAAGAATGAGGAAACTCCAGCGACACCTGCCGCTGAGGCTTTGAA